>ML272545.1:676-33319 GCA_005239495.1 Nicotiana undulata | reverse complement strand
ATAATGTATATAAATTCGGGAGTATGAACTTCTCTTTATGCCTCGTTATCAAACATATGTAATGCCATGGGCGGCTTTCCAGCCATGCCCCACGACCCCTGGACGCTCCCTGTGGCGTCCTGGCAAGTCTCCTAACGCCTAGCTCCACGGACGGCCCCGTGGTCTTGGCCGCGCCAAGTGACAAGCGCGCATGTGCCTCTGTCGCCCCACCGATATCCCTCGCTAGCGTCTAGCCACGAGAAGTTACCAATAGCGCCGCACGCGCAGACAATGCCGCACGCGCAGATCGTGATGTCTGAGACAAAGTTGCTGACAACAGATATGTTTCTACCTTGTAGAAAACTAAGTCATTTTCATTGTAAATATGGAGTAGTTCTATTCCATGCACTTTCATTATGTTTCTCTAGCGTAGTTTGGTCAAGTCTTGTAACTTTGGTTTATTTTTTTAAGCATTATTAGGGGGGGATCAAGCAATCAAAAACATTCTAGCAATCGATTCTCTGTATTGGTGTCTCTCTCCCTCGACACCGCGTTGACTTCTTTTGTAATAGCTTTCATTAATGCAATCAAGCTTTTATTCAATTCTCATTACTGTTCTCTCAATTGTTGGCATTGGTTTTCCCGTACGGCACTGACAATCTCGTCTAGCGTACGGAGGGGACCTCACTCGGCGGACAACAACTGTCCTGACATCGGTTGCTTAGCCTTACGTCTCCTTTCCAAGGAATCTCAGGAATGTGTCGCGTAACAGTTGGTATCAGAGCCTAGGCTTGACATCGGACGAGGTAACGCATTGACATTACCACCATTTCTGACCATGGCGAATCATGGGGACCGCATTGCGGCCCTTAAGGAGATGGTTGACGTACTACGTCCCATCGTGGATACGGTGCCGGAACTGAAAACCAACCTAGTGCAAAGGTTGGACGAATTGGACCGCAGGATGGCCCAGGCCAAAGTTGACATAGAAAACATCAGTTGCGACTCTGAAGGATACCGGCAAACCACAGCTACTGAGGCAGCCAAAAATTTTGATAAATTCGAGGGCCTCCAACAGGAGCGCGCCGAGGATTTAGCCCACAGGGCACAAGACGCAGACAGGATGACTGCTATGCAGCAAACTATAGATGACTTGATAGGCCAGCTCAATGTTGTCAATGTTGCTCTACAAGGCTTGCTTCAAGGCAGTGGAAATCAAATTGAGGGTGCTGTGAACCTCGCCCTCCCGGCACAGAAACTGAAAATTCCTGAGCCAAAGCCATACAGTGGGGCTAGGAATGCTAAAGAAGTGGAAAATTTCATCTTCGACATCGAGCAGTACTTCGATGTTGTGGGAGGCCTAGAAAAAGCCAAGAATGTAGAAACTCTTGCCATGTATCTTCAGGGTGATGCTAAGCTCTGGTGGAGAGTGAAATACGAAGCCATCATGGCCGGTGAAGATGCTCTGGAGACATGGGAGGAACTGAAGGCATCCATACGCCTACAGTTCTTCCCCGAAAATATTGAGTACAATGCAAGGAGGAAAGTACGAGAGCTCCGCCAGACCAAATTAGTGCGGGACTACGTGCGAGAATTCGCCGCACTCATGCTGAACATCTGCGACATGGGGGACAAAGACAAGCTCTTCACATTCCAGGAAAGGTTGAAACCTTATGCCCGCATGGAGCTACAAAGACAAAGGGTAGATACCCTACCCAAGGAAATCCAAGCAGCGGAATGCCTTGGGGACTATCAAATGGAAACTCAGAAGGATTGTCCGCAGCCGCTTTGTCCAAGTGGGTTACAAAGGAGGCCAGCCTAACAATGGTGGCCCTAACAGAAGTGGGCGAGATCGGAGTGCAACCAAATCTAAGGCTCCCTCCTAAGGAAGCAACAATGTTGCGTCAAACAACAATGATCGGGGGAGAAAAACACCCTGAGGATGCCGTCGTTGCAGCAGACCACATTGAAATAATGAATGCACACATGCACAGATGAACGCGGACTAAGCTTATGATGATGGGACGGATGACGAAGCAGATGATGATGAACAGACCGAACCAGTCGATGCCTTCAATGCAATTGTTGGTTCTATTTATGAGGAATTAGTGGGAACCAGTGCTGGTATCCGCAAGAAGAAGGACCCCCGCCCAATCGCCAAGAAGGGGAAAACGAAAGCGAATAAATGGACTCCTCCTAAGCAAGAGAGGACCTTGATGTTCGTTGAACTGAGGGTAAACGGTAAACTCAGTCAGGCGATGACAAATACAGGTGCTACTCACAACTAGTTGGCCTCAACTCAGGTAGAGCGTCTTGGGATAGTTGTGGGAAAGGTTAGAGGTCATGTCAAGGCTATCAACTCACCTCCTCATCCAGTGGGTGGAATATCCAAAGAAGTACCGGTGAAGATGGGTCCTTATGAAGGAAAGTTCACCTTGCGCGTGGTGATCATAGATGACTTTGAGTTGATAGTTGGGATGGAATTCTTAAGGCAGACCAACACCTTGCCCGTACTATATGCGTACATGCTTCTGATGATGGGAGAAAATGGGGCCACGCTCTGCATTATTCCGTGCATATCCATGAAGATGGCCGCGGAGAACATCTCGGCCTTGAAACTGAAAAAGGGAGTCAAAAGACATGGACCCAAATTCCTGGCTACCCTATGCATTGAAGAGGTAGAACGCTCATCGGGTCCACTTCCTACACCCGTAAAGGAGATACTACTAGAATTTGAAGACGTCATGCCACAGGAAATGCCGAAGCGACTTCCGCCTAGGCGCACTGTTGACTATGAGATTGAGTTGGTGCCGCTTGCGAAGCCACCTTCCCGGGAGTCTTATAGAATGTCACAACCCGAACTCACCTAGCTTCAGAGACAATTGACGGAGATGTTATACATAGGGATCATCTTACCCTCCAAGTCCCCATATGAGGCCCCTGTGTTTTTCCAAAATAAACATGATGGTAGTCTACCCCTCTGCGTGGATTATCGGGCTCTAAATAAAATCACTGTGAAGAACAAGTATCCTATTTCGCTCATGGCAGACTTGTTCGATAGATTGAAGAGTGCAACGGTGTTCACAAAAATTGACCTGAAGATAGGGTATTGGCAAGTCCGGATTGCTGAGGGCGATGAACACAAGATGACCTGTGTGACAAGATATGGGTCGTTCGACTTCCTAGTTATGCTGTTCGGCTTGACTAATGCTCCAACCACATATTTCACCCTGATGAACCAAGTCTTCCGAGAGTACATTGACGAATTTGTGGTGGTCTATTTGGATGACATTGTGGTTTATAGCAAAACGCTGGAAGAACACTTGGAGCACTTGCGGAAGGTCATAGGCCGATTGCGGGAGAATGAATTATACGCAAAGCTATCCAAGTGCTCCTTCGCTCAAAAATAGATTGACCTCCTCAGGCATGTCATTGAGGAAGGGCGGATCAAGATGGACCAGCAAAAGATCCAAGCCATCACAGATTGGCCGCCACCCAAGGATATCCACGCCTTGAGGGCATTCCTTGGCCTATGCAATTTCTTCCGGCAATTTGTGAAGAATTACTCCCTCATCGCAGTGCCATTGACAGAACTCCTCAAGAAGGTCACGCCTTGGGATTGGGGTCCTAGGCGATAGGAGGCCTTCAACACATTAAAATTGGCTATGTCTAGTAGCCCTGTCTTGGCCCTTCCTGATTTGGCCAAGCCATTCGAGGTACAAACGGACGCTTCTGACTATGCTCTTGGCGGAGTCTTACTACAAGATAGGCATCCCGTAGCATACGAGAGCCGGAAGCTGAAGGATGCAGAGCGGCGCTATGCCGTCCATGAGAAAGAACTATTGATTGTCATTCATTGCTTACGCCTTTGGAGGCATTATCTGTTGGGATCACCGTTCGTGGTCAAGACAGACAACATAGTTGTTAGTCATTTCATGACCCAGCCGAAGTTGCATGGCCGATAGGCCCGTTGGCAGGAACTCCTAGCAGAATTTAACTTCAACCTGGAGTATCTAAGTGGGAAGACTAATCATGTTGCTGATGCGCTCAGTCGGAGAGGTGACCTAGCATCGGTGTGCCTACTCGCCACCCTAAGGGGGAGCAAAGTAGCTACCACCATAAAAGACCAGATACAGGATCTACTCATCAAGGATCCCGCTGCACAGTATTTGGATGATCTAGTAGGGCAGGGAAAAACTCGCCAGTTCTACATGGAGGATGGTTTCTTGAAGGTAAAAGGGAACCGACTTTATGTTCCTAAAGGAGGAGATCTGAGAGGAACTCTCCTGGAGGAATGTCATGACACTCTGTGAGCCGACCATCCCGACGAAGAACGCACCATGGCATTACTCTGTCGTGTATATTATTGGCCCCAAATGGCCGATGACGTCGCTTAGTATGTGAGGACTTGTCTAGTATACCAGAAGGACAAGTCCGACCGCTTGACACAAGCGAAACTCTTGGAACCACTAGCTGTTCCAAACAGGCCTTGGTAAAGTGTGTCTCTGGACTTCATCACCGGATTGCCTAAGGTCGGAGATTTAACAACTATCTTGGTTGTGGTGGATCGGTTTTCCAAGTATGTCACCTTTATTGCAGCACCACAATATATATCGGCAGAAGATACAGCTCGACTCTTCTTCTCTCATGTCGTCAAATATTGGGGCCTGCCCAAAGACATTGTTAGTGATCGCTATTCACACTTCACTAGCAATTTTTGGACCCAACTATTTAAGTGCCTTGGGTCAAAATTGAGTCATAGCTCAAGTTTTCATCCGCAATCTGATGACCAAACAGAGCGGTTCAATGGCATGTTGGAGGAATATCTCCGCCACTTTGTTACCGGATCGCAGAAGAATTGAGTGAAGTTTTTGGATGCTGCTCAACTGTGTTTCAATTCACAAAAGATCTCTAGTACAAACAAAAGCACTTTTGAAATTGTTGTCGGGCAGAAACCGCTACTCCCACACACCGTGAATGCACCAAGCATGTCCAAATATCCTCGCGTTGCTAGCTTCTCACAAGAATGGAAGAAGAATTTGGAGATAGTGTGGAGCTATCTTGTTAAAGCCCAAAAGCGGATGAAGAGGCATGCTGATCAGAATCATTGCTTTGTTGAATACCAAGCAGGAGACAAAGTGATGATTAAAATCCCAAAGCGGTACTTGTTTGCAGGTGTCCATGACACTCGCCTATTGCAAAAATATATTGGACCTTTGTCCATTGAAAGGCGCATTGGGAAAGTTGCATACCGAGTGGATACCCCAGCTTGGTGGAAAATCCATCACGTCTTCCATGTCAGTCTACTGAAACCTTTTCGGGAAGACACAGAGGATCCTTCACGGAGCCAACTCACAATACCCAGTATTCGAGGCCCCGGTTCAATCGAAAAAAAGCGGGCTGAAGCTATTCTTGATGATCGGGTAATTCATGCCTCCAGGAAGTATCACCAAGGGTTCTTGATAAATGAAAAGGGTGTGATGCTTAGGAAAATACTTGGGAGAGGGGGACAAACCTCAAATCCTACAAGAGACTAATTGAAGATTATTTTGCAACTAAGGCGTCGAGGACGTCGCCAACTCATATGGGGGAGAATGTCATGGGCGGCTTTCCATCTATGCCCCATGACTCCTTGGACGCGCCCTGTGGCGTCCTGGCAAGCCTCCCAACGCCTAGCGCCACGGATGGCCCCGTGGTCTTGGGCGCGCCAAGTGACAAGCGCGCATGTGCCTCTGTCGCCCCACCAATATCCCTCGCTAGCGCCTAGCCGCAAGCAGCTTCCAACAACGTCGCGCGCACAGACAATGCCGCACGCGCAGATCGTGATGCGGGAGACAAAGTTGCTGATTACGGACCTCTTTCTACCTTGTAGAAAACTAAGTCCTTTTCATTGTAAATATAGAGTAGTTTTATTCCATGCGCTTTCATTATGTTTCTCTAGCGTAGTTTGGTCAAGTCTTGTAACTTTGGTTTATTTTTTTTAAGAATTATTATGGGGGATCAAGCAATCAAAAACTTTCTAGCAAGAAATTCTCTGTACTGGTGTCTCTCTCCCTCGACACTGTGTTGCCTTCTTTTGTAATAGTTTTCATTAATGCAATCAAGATTTTATTCAATTCTCATTACTGTTCTCTCAATTGTTGGCATTGGTTTTCCCGTACGACACTGACAATCTCGTCTAACGTATGGAGGGGACCTCACTCGGCGGACAACAACTGCCCTGACATTGGTTTCTTAGCCTTACGTCGCCCTTTCAAGGAATCTCAGGAAGGCACCGCATAACAGTAATTACGAGATCATGCCAAAATGATGGAAAGGTTTAGCCTTAATATACTTGAGCCGATTCTCTTTACAATCCTTCCAACACACGTCAATTGAGACAACATGTAACGGAAGATCAAAGCAGGGGTAAATACATATGATATTCTTGAGAAAGATTGCACTGTACTTCCTTAGAATCGCAAAATCTCACGTTACAGCTCCCACCATTGTAAATCATGTATGCAATCTCTCTGAAATGCGATGTTGTTCTCCTAATCTTAAGGGGGGGGGGGTAAGCAAACATTATCTTGTATTACTAAAGTGAATATATTTATACAGTTCACGTTCAGAAGGCTAAAGAAAATGTTAACCTTGTTATGTACTCTAATAATGTGACACCTTGCTACACCTTATATGAGTCACTTAGTGGCTTTGTTAACCACTTCATGGGCTGCCACGTTGGTGGTAAGATCCATCAAGCTTATCCAATTCTAATTAATTGTTAATTTATTAATCTCCCACTAACCAATAATTAATCAATTACCCACATAATTAAGAATTATCTCAAATTACTTAAAATACTACTTACTTATAACACACCTTATACACCTTACTATCATGGTCACGTGGTAACTTGTATGGCACTAGTCCATAAATGTTGAGTATTATAGCTCAGACCGTATTTTATCCCATATTGACAAACTTCGACGAAACTCACTTTCATCTACTCTCTTACCCTATCACCTTCATGAATTTACTTATCACTCGTTTGAAATAGCATAATACTTATAATCTCCAAATAATCTCATTCCCGAGCTTACGTCGATTAACTTACGGTGAAACTTTAACGTACAAAAATATGGGATGTAACATCTCATTTCCAATCTTATATCAATTTACTTATGGTTTACTTGCACATACGAAAACCTAGGGTGTAACAGGTCAGCTAGTCGAGTAGGTGACTTGGGAGACCGAGCATGATATGTATAGCCATTATCCTCACATTTTCACCACTTCAGGTATGTCTCTATGCTCGTTCGAGGACAAATGATTATTTTAAGAGGGGAAAGATGTAACGACCCGGCCGGTCATTTTGAGAGTATTAGCCCCGATCCCCTATTTACTGCTTCCTCCATATCTTTTTCTGCTTATGTGACTTGCCATGGGGTTTTGCTTGTGGCTTAGGAGTGATTTGGGTCACTTAGTCCCTAAAATGGAAGCTTAAGTTCTAGGAAATTTACCGTAGTTGGAACTGTGTGAAGACGACTCCGGAGTGGAATTTCGTCCGTTCCGTTAGCTTCGTTGGGTGATTTTGGACTTAGGAGCGTATCTTGAATGTGAATTATAGGTATGTAGCTGAATTAGGTTTTAAATGGCGAAAGTTGAATTTTTGAGAAGTTTGACCGGTAGTGGACTTTTTGATATCAGGGTCGGATTCTGATTTCGGAGGTTAGAGTAGGTACGTAATGTCTAATATGATTTGTGTAATTCGGGGTCAATCGGGCGTGACTTGCTATGTTTCGGCATCGGGTGTAGAAGTTTGAAGTTTCAAAGTTCATTAAGTTTGAATTGGAGTGTGATTCGTGTTTTTGTTGTTGTTTGATGTGGTTTGAGGGCTCGACTAAGTCCATATGATGTTTTAGTACTAGTTGGTACGTTGGGTTGAGGTCCCGGGGGGCCTCGAGTTGATTTCGGGTGGTTAAATGATAATTTAGCATTGTGTTGGAATGGTTGTTGCTTTGATGCATGTGGTGTAATCGCACCTGCGCACATTGGGCCGTAGGTGCGGCACCGTAGAAGCGGCCATTGAGCCGCAGAAAGGATTATGAGCCTACCCAGCTGGGACCACAGGTGCAGTCAGAGTTTCGCAGAAACAGACTCGCAGGAGCGGACGAGGAGCGTAGAAGCGGCCCTTGTTCACATAAGCAAACTTTGAGGACTTAAGTGAAGTTCGCACCTGCGAGGGTTTTTCCGCAGGTGTGGAACCGCAAATACGGTGGATTTCTCGCAGAAGCGAGGTCACTGGGCAGAATAAGGAGAATTTCGAGGATTTGATCTCATTTACATTTTGGGACTTTGAGAGCTCGGATTTAGGCGATAACTTGGGGGATTTTCAAAGGAAGATATTGGGTAATGATTCTTAACTCATTTATGGTTATATTCCCTTAACTATAGTCGATTTCATCATTTAATTAAGGATTTGGGTTGAGAAATTTGGGGGAAAAGTTGGAAAGTTCTTCAACAAAAGTATTTGAGTTTTGATTGGGATTTTGAGATCAAATTTAAATAATTTTGGTACAAGTGAACTCGTGAGTGAATGGGTGTTCGAATTTTTTGACTTTCACCCAATTTCGAGACGTGGCCCCAGGTCGACCTTTTGGGGCAAATTTCTAATTTCTTGCTAAAGTATTGATTATATTAATTAGATTAGTTCCTTATAGTTATATTTATGGTAAGTAATTGCTTTTGGCTAGATTTGGGCCATTAGGTGTCGGAAAATCGAGGAAAGGGCATTCTTATCGATTAATTGAGCTTGGTTCAAGGTAAGTGGCTTGCCTAACCATGTGTGGCGGAAATTCCCTGACACAACCCATATCCACGTATGTTAGTTCATGCCATAAGTTAGTCGACGTAAATCCAAGAAGAGATTATCTTTGATATGATAAGAGGTTAATCCTATTGGTCTTAAATGATACAAGGGTGTATAAGAGTGGTTAACAAGTATTAGAAGTTAAACGAATCAAAGATGTTGTAACCTGTATTTTAGGGTAAACATAGAGGTGATTAATATTCTCAAGAGGTCTTGTTTTATGGTATTTTAATAATATAATATCCGTATCATAAGTCTTGAAGTCAAACGAGTTTTGAAACAAAAGTCGATAAAAGTTGTCGCAACTTACATTTATAACTTTACTTAAACTTTAGGTCAAATATTATTAAGATTTTCTCCTAAATTACTTGGAATTATGGATTTTCTACCCACCAAATTGAATATATATAATTTTAGTTTCCAACACATTAAATCGTTCGTCGATACGATCTCGGAGTAGAGAGATATTCACGTTTTCGCGAGACTGCGCCATGCAGATATCTATGGGACCCACATAGGCGGTTGAGATATATGGATATATATAAGACACCTAAAACTTGTTTTAAGTCATTATATTTCAGTATATTCAGACTTAGAACCCTAAATACACTCTCTCAAGGTTCTCGATTCAAGATCCAAACAAAGGGCAAACAACACAAATCAAGTGCCGAGAATCCCGTGGCGCTAGTATGTTTCTTGTTCATCTTGTTGTTGCTGATTTTATGTTATTCTAGATCGTGTAGGAGGTTGTTTTAAGTGGTTTATGTTCTGTAAATACTCCCTCAAGTTTTTAATATCAACCCTAAGTGATTTCAAGTCTTCTAAAGTGATTCTAGTGTCGAAAAACCCTAATTGATTTCTAGTTTCTCTTCCTTGTTCTTGTGGAAGCATTGGAGGGATATTTCGTGGTCAATTAAGGTCAAATTGGAGTTTTTCTTTCTTTTTAAAGTTAAGGAACCTATTACCCTACATGTTTAAGATTATCCAAGTTATGGCTAAGTCGTTGAAGCTAGAACTTGTGAGATATCTATCGAAAGGCTTGTTAGTAATGTTGTCGGTTGGTGGACTATTTTTGGAGGCTTAGTATGATTATTTTGATGTTGTTTGGGATTTTGGTGATTTTTTAACTTGTGTGAAGTCATATAAATTGGAAGGGTGATGTATGTTTCATCGTAAAATAGGTTGCGTCTAAATATATAATAGTTAATACGCTTAAATGATAACGATAGTATCATTTCTCTTATTCTAGATTAAGGAGTCGTGAAATTTGCATATATTGAGGTTGGGCAGTATATAAAAGATATGTGAGTCTATCCCTTTCCTTCTTTTGCACGACTCCGATTGTACATAATGTAATGAACGAGCTTCCGAAGATACTCTACTTTTAGAAGCTAGCAGTACTTACATTGTTTCCCTTCTAATGGAACAATTGATATTGATGTTGCTTCTCTTATTCTTATGTTATCAATGTTGTTGTTACTTCCTGATTCTTATACGATTCACGATGAAGAGTTAGTCCTAATAACTTGTACGGAGGATACCGACCTTACGTCTCTCCGAAAGTTCAGAATGTGATTCCAATGAGTCCAACATGTATTGTTTATATGTATCTATTTTACTCTACCGAGCCGCGTGTAGTTGGCCGGGTACGACACCTATTGTGCAATCACTGATCAGTTGGGTTTTACCGAGCTCCACATGGCCGGGTACGATTCTACTGAGCCTTATGATGTCCGGGTACGTTTTTACCGAGCCTATTACGGTCGGGTATGATATGATGATGAAGCCCACAGAGGCTTATGTTTTAAAAGTTTATGTATATATTTGTATGAATCATGCATTTCATGTCAGTATCCCTCAGAGATACCTAGATGTTATAGGTTGTATATTCTTTATCCCTGTTTACAGTACTATTCTTACTTATGATTTCATCCTTACATACTTAGTACTTTATTCGTACTGACGTCCTTTTTATTTATGGGCATTGCATGTCGTGCTGCAGGTTCTGATAGACAGGTAGACACAGCTCCCCCACCTCACTAGGCTGCCCAGTTCAGCGGTTATTGGCGAGATCCCTTCTCCGGACTTGCCGTGGTCTTGGTATGAATTTTTGTTATAAACATTATGGGTATGTCGGGGCCTTGTTCTGGCAATGTTGAAGAACTTATGTTCCTTTAGAGGCTCATAGACAGGTTCCGGCTCATGTATAGTTTGGATTGCCTTGTCGGCTGATTTTTATTGTATAGTCTCTCATAGCAGCTTGTCAGCTCATACCTTATATATAGTTTCATGACAGTCTTGTCGTCCCATGTAATATTTGTTCATGTCATTGTTTGTCATTGTTGGTTGTTCATGGTTCAGGTCTACCATTTATGTTGATCTCCTTATAGATAATAAGAAAGGTTAGATAAAATGTATGTTGGTGCTCGGCAGGTATAACCCGTGTTCCAGTCATGGCCCTCCTGTTTAGGTCATGACAAACTTGGTATCAGAGCAAGTATGTCCTAAGGGTAGTCTATGAGCACGCCGCATTAATAATCAGAAGGCTACATGACATCTTGGGTTGTTACCTTCTTCCCGAATCTTGATTGTGCGTAGAGTTGAGTCCAAGTGTTCGTCTCTAATATTCACCTTGTTTACTTTCAGCGATGCCTTTGAATAGGAAGAAAGTGATTAGTAGACGGCTTGATAAAACTGTGATAGAGAGTACCAGTCAGATGCCTCCAGCCAGAGCAAGCCAAAGTGAGGCTCAAAGTAAGATGTCGTCTCTTACCACATATACTCCGTCCCCTCCAGAGGATATTATGAGGCACCCATCACCTCCAGTTACTCTGTCTGTCACTACGGACCAGGATATGCGGAGTGCAGTGCAATTGTTGACTAGATTGGTAGTTGCTCAGGCTCAGAGGCGGAATACCGGTGCTGCTTGTCGCGCCCCCTTTTTCCAAACTCCTTTTGGGGTCGGTCAAAGGCTTTTGACATTATTGGGACAACTCGTTTCCTTTTGGGAAAGGGGCATGAAAAATTGGAAGAGTCGCCACCTAACGAGTTAAGGTGCGTTAGGGAACCTATTTGGGTTATTTACAAACAAGATTTGGTAACCAGAGATAGGGTAAGGGCTTGAAATTATTCTAATGGGAAGGTGTTAGGCACCCCTCAGAATCCACAACTGTGGTTCCCGGCCAAACAACTTTTTGAATTTGTGCAAGTAGCAAATAGGCAATTATTGTTTAGGAAAAGTAAATAGTTTTGAAAGGTTCGCAGTCTAAGCACACATGTGTTACTAAGTTTGAAATATTTAATAACTAAGTAAAGTTTTTGAAAGAGTTATAATCTAAACATGCATATGGGGGTAAAGATGTCCTAGGTTGTTTGTCATATGGATCACATCAATGCAATACCCGGTATGTCACTCCTCAAAGAGGGGCTACACGTGGTATTAGCGCACCGGTCATCATGTCCATATCTACCATTCCCACCCCGTAAAGGTAATTAAAAATGCGGGTTGGTCAGCAACCTCTATTGCGTGTTGTTATTCGTCCCTTCCTATAGTCCTGGAGAAGTTTAGGACTTCTATCCTATGAGGGAGGTTCTAGGCAGACCCTTAGGTTCAAAGGCAAAATACTAAGGCGACAGATAAAAACAAATAGGATTGCAATTAGGGGGGAAACACAGAAAAAACAGATAGAAGGCTCAAGTATATCTCCACAAGCAATGCAAATAGACAACACGACTCACACACAGTTAAGGGCAGGATTTAATTCAGAATCCTAAAGCATGATATCTAGGTGAGTTTAAAAAGTAAACAGATAGCAGATAATTCAGAAAAGGAATCCTAATCAGTTTTGCCTACTGATTTTTAAACCTGATGAATGTTAGGCAGCATACAAAAGTAGATTTCCAGTTTTAAGCAAATTTTTGCCTAAGGCTTGCCTACGTGTGAGACAGCATACCAATTGCCATAATTACTTTAGAGAAAAGACTGTTTTGAATTACCTAACTTGTTGTCTAAGTGTTCAGAGTTCAGAAATTGTTACCAGTTGCTTGCAAAACTGAGTGAAGTGTTTTTATTCCTTTTCGTGCATCAGTAGTCAAATTAGGAGTATATAAACGAGTATGAATGCAAACCTAAACATGGTATCTAATGCACAGAGGTGATGAATAATGCAGAACCTAAGCAGGATTTTTCTAAATGCAATAAATGTTTAAGCATGCTTCAGGATATGCAGAGATGACATGTTGGTTAATATTGTTTTAGCCTAAAACAGGATCTCGAAGTGTAGAACATAATTGTAAAATACTGGTTATTAGCACGGGATTATTCTAAGTGATGTGAGAATAGAATGCACATGTTGAAACAGTAGACATGGGACCTAAGAAGCATGATTTCTAATGCATTAATTGAACGCATGAGTCCTACACATGATTTCTATTGCACAGATAGGAAATAAAGCTTAAAGCATGGTTTCTACCCTTTTAACAGTTATAGCATGCATAGTTACCCCTCCCTTTTCACTATCCGTCCCCAAAGAGTTGTTTACAATAATTATTATAGACCAATTACATAAATTACATAATTGAAATAAGAAAAGAAGAAGTTATAATATAGGGAGCCTACTGATAGGCCCAAAATCTCCAGAGTGCCTTAAATGCCATTAGTTCACAGCCTTTCACATGATCCAGGTGTGTCAGAGTTCCCTAAGGATTTCAAGGGATCCCGGGCAGTGCTCACACCTAGATTCATAACCAAACTGAGTAAGTGCAGTGTGGAAGGGCCCGCTCTAATGTGTCAGAGTTTAGAGGGATCTCATAGGGATCCCTAAGCAGTCACACATTAGAAGGGCAGAACCGAGACTTCTAAGAGTATATGTGAGAGTTCTTGACATTGTTTTGAAAGAGTTGAGTTGGAAAATAGTTTCTCAAAATAACTTGTTTAAAAAATAAGTTTTGGAAACAACATGAGAATTTGCTTAAGGAAAACAGTTTGAAAGAAAGGGAGTAAGACAATCAACAACTCAGAACCAAAGCAGCACACATAGAACAAGTACATGGAACCACTTCAACAGTCACAAATAGGGTAAAGGGGGATGGAGACAAGTAGGTCATACCATGAAGACAGATTTGCATACAAGTTAACACCAGGGAAGTATTTAAGGTATTACCTACTTATACAGAACCCAAATAGCCACAACAATAGTTTTGTCACAAAGTGTTCATACCAGTAACTTAGCAGAGTCAGATTGAGGGGTGCTAAAAAGGAAGCACATAACAAACAAAGTTACACATAGGTTTAGGGGGAAGGGTTTAGGATTACATAGTAACTAAGTGACATAAGTACATGCTTATAGTGCTGGGAATCAGAGGTAAGGCAGAATTGTAGTGAAATACATAAGAAAATAATAAAACATGCTGAAACTAAAGGGAAGGAGTAATCACATGGATGGAATAACAAGTAGACATGCTAGTTGCAAGGTAGACTAACACAACCACAAGTAAAAGCATAGTAGAAACAAAAGGAATTTCAATATAAACCGAAACATATTGTTTTGGAAAGCTTCAAGTTAAACTGAAAACATACCAGTTAAAGGAGAGAATAAGTGCAGAATAAAGAGCAGTAGTGTGTACAATCACTCAGTCTTGGCTTGCATCCGACTGAGAATAGCAAGTAACCAACAAGAATAACAAGAGAGAATGTATATGTGTGTGAGAGAGTTCAGAACAGTGTGTTGTTCGTGTCTTATGCTAAGAAGAGAGTAGAGGTATTTATAATTTAAAACAAGCAGGAGAATAAGGTAAGGAGTACTAATTTAACACAGTTATAGGAAAAATCCCAATCAGAATCAGTTAAGACCCGGACTCCCTTTAATTAGGGAGTCATAGTTCAAACGAACACAAGTTGTGCTAAACAAGGAAAGGAATCAATTAAAAAGCTGGTTCAATCATAATATGAGTGGTAAACAACATGTAGAGAATCAGAAACCCTAAGCAAATAGTTAGAGGAATAGTAGAGAATCAGAAACCCTAACAACAAATTAGAGCAGGAAGCACAAGAATACATAGAACATACATGAAAGCCCAGAAGGTTCATGAGAGACACGCAAACAACATCGCAAATAGACTCGAACTTTCTAATCGAACCCAGAAGTATTAGGGTTTTTTAACAAAAATGAATCGATCAAAAGGAAAAGCTCAGGTGATGTTTAAACATGCTAAAATCGTAAGGTAATGCTGAAAAAATTAGAAAGAAATCGTTTTGCAAAAAGGTTTCGAAACCCTAGTCTTGAAAGTGAGGAAATCGTTTGAAAACAAAGAGATTTTTTGAGGAAAACATGTGAAAACCTTAAGATACACATAGATCTATTACAAATCTAGAAATATCAGAATATTTAAAGTTAGGGTTTCCAGAGAAAACCCAGAGAAGAAAACTCAAATATTACCGGCCTTTGGCCGGAAAGTGTGAAGATCTTACTCGAACGACCATAGATGACCGGAAAGATGGCATGAGACCGGAGATGGGAGTGAGCCTCCTCTGGGTCACTTGAGAGCCTCAAACGGTGATACACGTGTGAAGGATGGAGCCATAAGGCTGGTGATAGGTGGAACCTCCATGGTTTCTGGCGAGGAGGTGGCCGGAGAAGGGAGTAGGGCTCAGTAGACGAAGCGTCTAGAGAGAGAGATGAGAGAAATCAGAGAGACGATTGAGTGTAACAAATGAGGGGGGGAAATGAGACGGGGGGTAGTCTTTAGGAATTAATATGGTAAGGACCAATATGGTCCGTTGATCACAAATGATCAACGGTCCAGATTAAAAGGGGATTTGGGTCGGGTAGGATTTTAAGTCTGGGCTGGGTAATTGGGCTAATCAATTGGGTTAGGGGTCCGAATTTAATTTGGCTAGGATTAAAATAAAAGTGTCTAATTGTTAAATACCCCATAAAAATAGATAAATAATTTATAAAAATGGCCAATAATTATAAAAAATGAAATTGATGCTTAATAGAGTAAATTAAAATGGCTAATCAGTATTTTAAAAATAAAAATGACTAATTATTGAGTAAAAATAGCATAAAATATGTGATTAGACTATAATTATAAAGTTATTGCAATTATAGCCAAATAGTGCCAATTTGCCTAATTAGGAAATAATTTGGTCTTAATAGGACCAAAAATGATATATTAAATCATGAAATATTTTTAAAATTATTTATAATGCAATTTATGATTAATTATTAGAGAAAAAATACTGGATAAATTAAAATAAATTAATAAAAATGTGGGAAAATTATAGAAAAATACCAATTGTTGTAAAAACCTGATTTTGAAGGTATATATGCAAATTAAAATAATTTGAGGAAAAATTGGGTATCAACACTACTGATAAACCAGTTAGTGCGAGAGTTCGTGATTTTATTAATCTATACCCTCTAGTTTTTACCGGATCTGACCCGAAGGAGGACCCGCAGACTTTTATTGACCAGGTTCATCATACACTGTGGGTTATGCATACTAGTTATACGGAGGAAGTAGAGTTGCTTCTTATCGGCTACGGGATTTAGAGGTCTTCTGGTATGATAGTTGGGAGAGATCCAGGGATACGAACGCTCCTCCAGCTATGTGGAAGGAATTTTCTTAGGCCTTTCTTTGTCACTAATTGCCAGTTGAGATACAACGAGCTAGAGCTGATAAGTTCTTGAACCTTTGACAAGATAATATGTGTGTACGAGAGTATGGTATGTAGTTTGATTCTTTAGCAAGGTATGCACCCCATATGGTGGCCGAGATGAGCGATATGGTGCACTTGTTCGTTAATAGGTTGGGACCACATCTGATAAATGAGTGCATAACAGCCTCCTTGGTGGAGGGTATGGATATTTCCCATATTCAGCCTTATGCCCAGATCCTAGAGGATCGTAAGCACCAGCAAAGGGCAGATAGGGAGCAAGATAGAGGCCAACATAAGAGGGAGAGATTTGCAAGGTATTTTGATGACTTTAGAGGCAGTATCAGGCCCAGTCTTTGAGGAGTTCGGCGCCACCTGTTGCTAGTGCTCCTCCACAGTTTCAGAGGCCTCGGTATGATCTATTTACCTATTATGGTCTAGGTAAGATTTTGCGGGCATCAGGATCGCAATATCATAAAGATAATAGTCAGACGAGACCCCCAACACCTCGTTGTGATCAGTGCGGCAAGGCCCACTTTGGACTGTGTCGTCGAGGTTCTAATACATGTTACTCCTATGGACAACCTAGCCATATGATGGGGGATTGTCCTCACAGAGAAGGTGGTGGTATGGATCAGCCGACTGGATCTGTGTCTGGTTCTTCCTCATCAGTTCGACCTCCAACACAGGGTTTTTAGTTGTCGACAGGTCATGGTAGAGGTAGAGGTACAGTGTCGAGTTCGAGTGGTGCTCAAAATCGAACCTATGCTCTAGTAGGTATACAGGATCTCGAGTCATATCTGAATGTTTTTACAGGTATATTGTCTATGTTTTCTTGTGATGTATATGCGATGATTGATCCGGGATCTATATTATCATATGTTACACCCTTTGTGGCTAATAATTTGGCGTTGAACCTGAATTGATAATTAAACCACTTGTGGTATCTACTCCAATAGGAGATTCTGTGATTGCTAGACGGGTATATTGAGGTTGCGCGGTGATGATTTGTAGTCATAAAACCTCGGAAAATTTATTTGAGTTAGAAGTGGTTTATTTCGATGTGATAATGGGAATGGACTGGTTGGCCTCATGCTATGAAAATGTTGATTTTCATATGAAGATGGTTAAGTTTCAATTTCCTGGTTAACCCGTCAATGAATGGAAGGGGAATATTGCTACACAGAAAGGTAGGTTTATTTCCTATCTTAAGGCAAGGAATATGATCTCAAAATGTTACATTTATCATCTCGTTCGCGTTAGGTAAGCAGAGGCGAAGCCGCCTACTCTACAATCAATCCCCGTGGTCAATGAATTTTCAGATGAACTCCCAAGCCTTCTTCCTAAAAGGGAGATTGGGTTTAGCATTGATGTGTTGCCTGACACTCAACTGATCTCTATCCCTCCATACATGATGGCCCTGACAGAGTTGCGAGAGTTGAAGGCATAGTTAAAAGACTTACTGGATAAGGCCTTCATTAGGCCTAGCACTTCACCTTGGGGTGCGCCAGTCTTGTTCGTGCTGAAGAAAGACGGGTCGCTAATAATGTGTATCGATTATCAACAATTGAATAAGTTTA
This sequence comes from Nicotiana undulata, assembly GCA_005239495.1. Taxonomy (NCBI): domain Eukaryota; kingdom Viridiplantae; phylum Streptophyta; class Magnoliopsida; order Solanales; family Solanaceae; genus Nicotiana; species Nicotiana undulata. Next base: position 15,249 of record ML272545.1, on the reverse strand, counting down.
CTATAAAGAGCAAGTATCCACTTCCAAGGATTGACGACCCGTTTGACCAACTCCAGGGTGCCAAGTATTTCTCAAAGATTGACTTACGTTCAGGGTATCATCAGGTGAGGGTTAAGGAGAAGAATATTCCAAAGACGTCCTTCCGAACAAAAAATGGGCACTTTGAGTTCTTGGTGATGCCGTTCAGGCTAACAAATTCCCCAACAACTTTTATGGATCTTATGCATAGTGTATTAAAGCCATATCTTGATGTGTTCATGCTCGTATTCATTGATGACATTCTGATGTATTCTCGTTCAGAGGAGGAACATGCGATCTCCTTGCGGATAGTATTACAGACCCTTCGGGTTCGTAAGTTATATGCTAAGCTCTCCAAATGTGAATTCAGGCTGAACTTAGTAGCATTCCTTGGCCATGTGATATCTGATGAGGGTATTAATGTCGACACTCAGAAGATCGATGTAGTGAAGAATTGGCCGAGACCTACAACACTATGAGAAGTCAGCAGCTTCTTAGGGTTAGCAGGATATTATAGGCGGTTTGTAGAAGGGTTTTCCTCTATATCAGCACCATGGACTAAGTTAACATAGAAAACTACCAAGTTCCAGTGGTATGCCGCTTGTGAACGAAGTTTTCAGGAGCTAAAGAATCAATTGACATTTGCGCTGGTGCTCACTCTCCTAGAGGGAACAGAAGGTTATATGGTATATTGTCATTCCTCGGGTATAGGTTTGGGGTTCGTATTGATGCAATGTGGGAAGGTGATTGCTTATGCATCAAGACAATTAAATAAGCATGAAAATAGTTACCCGACTCATGATTTGGAATTGGTTGCAGTACTATATGCTTTGAAGATATGGCAGCACTACTTATACGGTGTCCATGTTACTACACAGATCACAAGAGTTTACAATACATCTTCAAGTAGAAGGAGTTGAATTTGATGTAGCATAGGTGGCTTGAATTACTGAAAGATTACGATGTCGAGATATTGTACCATCCTAGAAAAGCCAATGTTTTGGCAGAGGCCCTCAGTTGTAAGTCAACTGGAAGCTTAGTACACATTGAGGCAGGTAGATAGAGGTTGACTAAAGAGCTTCATCAACTGGCCAATATGAGAATCAGATTGTTAGACTCTGATGATGGAGGTGTTACTATGCATAATGCATCAGAATCATCTTTGGTAGCCGAGGTAAAAGCATAAAAATATGAATCTTACCTTAGTACGATGGAGAGAGAGCATTCAGCAGTGTAAAATTACGGCTTTCGAGATTGGATGAGATGGGGCATTGAGATACCAGGGCCGATGTGGCAGGGTTACGAGAGAAGATTATGATTGAGATTCATCAGTACTGATATTCCATCCATCCCTTCTCGACAAAGATATATCATGACGTTAAGGAGAAGTATTGGTGGGATAACATGAAGAAGTCTATTGCGGAATTTGTAGCCCAATGTCCTAATTATCAACAAGTAAAGATCGAGCATCAGAAACCCGGTGGGTTGATTTAGAATATAGAGATTCCGACCTGGAAATGGGAGGTTATTAACATGGACTTCATTATTGGATTACCTCGCTCTTATCATAAGTTTGACTCCATCTGGGTGATAGTTGATCAGCTTACAAAAAGTGCCCATTTTCTGCCAGCCAAGACAATCTACACGGCTGAAGATTATGCAAAGTTGTATATCAAGGAGATTGTTAGGCTTCATGGTGTGCCGATATCTATTATATCATACCAAGGAGCTCAATTTACAGCTTACTTTTGGAGGTCTTTGCAAAAGGGTTTAGGCACACAAGTGAATCTCAGCACTGCATTCCATATGCAGACTGACGGACAGGCTGAACGTACCATTCAGACACTTGAAGATATGCTACAAGCATGTGTTCAAGATTTCAAGGGGAATTGGGATTACCATCTTCCATTCATAGAATTTGCCTACAATAATAGCTACCATTCCAGTATTAAAATGTCTCTGTACGAGGCACCGTATGGGAGGAGATGTAGATCACCAGTTGAATGGTTTGAAGTCGGCGAAACAGAATTATATGGTCCATATTTGATTCACCAAGCCATTAAGAAGGTGAAAGTGATACAAGAACGACTGAGGACGATGCAAATCAGGCAAAAGTCTTATTCTGATGTCCGACAACGTGATCTGGAGTTTGAGGTTGGTGATTGGGTTTTCCTAAGCATCTCGTCGATGAAGGGTGTTATGCATTTTGGGAAGAAGGGTAAGTTTATTCCGCGGTATATCGATCCGTACAAAATTCTTCAACGAATTGGATAGGCTTCTTATGAGTTAGAATTTCCATCCAAATTGGAATTTGTCCACCCAGTATTCTATGTATCTATGTTGAGGAAATGTATTGGAGACCCTTCTAGGGTTGTCCCTATAAAATATGTACAAGTTACAGAGGATGTATCATATGAAGAAGTGCCAGTGGCTATATTAGATCGACAAGTACGCAAGCTGAGAACAGAGGAAGTAGCTTCCGCCAAAGTATTGTAGAGGAAGAAGATTATGGAAGAAATGACATGGGAAGTAGAAGAGGCGATGAAGTCTAAATACCCTTACTTGTTCCAAATTTAAGATAACGAGGATGTTGGGGGAACGCATGGTGCATTATAAGGTGAAACGACTCTATGAGGTAAGCAATAACTTGAAAATACTCTTCCTTAATACAAAATTGTGATATGCAGATAATGTACATATCAATAATGCTTTGTGTAGCCTTTTGAGGCCATACGTTGGGTTTAATTTCTTGCAAGTTTGGCTAGTGTCGATTTTATAGGGGAAACTCGACCGAAAATTTCTGTTTGGAAACCACGATGAGTTAGACTCCCCATAAACCCTTACATTGAGGACGAACGACCCTAAGAGGGGGAGGGTGTTACAACCCATATTCACGTACGTTAATTCATGCCATAAGTTAGTCGACATTAATCCGAGAAGAGATTATCTTTGATATGATAATAAGTTAATCCTATTGGCCTTAAATGATACAAGGGTGTATAAGAATGGTTAACAAGTATTAGAAGTTAAACGAATCAAGGATGTTGTAACCCGTATTTTCGGGTAAAACCAGAGTGCTTAATATTATCAAGAGGTCGTGTTTAAGGTATTTTAATAATATAATATCTATTTCATAAGTCTTTAAGTCAAGCAAGTTATGAAACAAAAGTCGACAAAAGTTATCGCAACTTACGTTCATAATTTTACTTAAACTTTAGGTCAAATATCACTAAGATTTTCTACTAAATTACTTGGAATTATGGGTTTATATATGCATCAAATTTAAGATCTATAATTCTAGTTTCCGACGCATTACACCGTTCGTCGATACGATCTCGTAGTAGAGAGATATTCGCGTTTTCGCGAGACTGCGCCAAGAAGCTCTCTATGGGAACCACATAGCGGTTGAGATATATGGATATATATAAGACGCCTTAACCCCATTTTGAATCATTATTTTTCAGTATATTCAGATCTTATAACCCTAAAACACTCTCTCAAGGTTCTTAATCCAAGACCCAAACAAAGGGCAAACAACACAAATCAAGTGTCGGGAATCCCGTGGCGCTAGCATGTTTCTTGTTCTTCTTGTAGTTGCTGATTTTTGTGTTATTCCAGATCCTGTGGGAGGTTTTTTAAGTGGTTTATGTTCTGTAAATACTCCCTCAAGTTTTTAATAGCAACCCTAGGTGATTTCAAGTCTTCTAAACTGATTCTAGTGCCGAAAATCCCTAATTGATTGCTAGTTTCGCTTCCTTGTTCTTGTGGAAGCATTGGAGGGATATTTCGTGGTCAATTAAGGTAAAATTGGAGTTTTTCTTTCTGTTTAAAGGTAAGAAACCTATTACCCTACATGTATTTAATATTATCGAAGTTACGGCTAAGTCGTTGAAGTTAGAACTTGTGAGATATCTATCGAAAGGCTTGTTAGTAATGTTGTTAGTTGGTGGACTATTTTTGGAGGCTTAGTATGATTATTTTTCAATGTTGTTTGGGCTGTTTGGTTATTGTTTTAACTTGTGGGAAGTCATATAAATAGGGAAGGTGCTGTCTGTTTCATCGTAAAATAGGTTGCGGTCGAAATATAATAGTTACGACGCTTAAACGATAATGATAGTATCATTTCTCTTATTGTAGACTAAGGACTCATGACATTTTCATAGGTTGAGGTTGGGCAGTATATACAAGGTATGTGAGGCTATCCCTTTCCTTCTTTTGCACGACTCCGTTTTTACATAGTGTAATGAACGAGCATCCAAAGATACTCTACTCTTAGCAGCTAGCGGTACTTACATTGTTTCCCTTCTTATGGAATAATTGATGTTGAGGTTGCTTCTCTTATTCTTATGTTATCAATGTTATTGGTACTTCCTGATTCTTATACGATTCATGATGAAGAGTTAGTCCTAATAATGTACACGAAGGATACCGAGCTTATGTCACTCCGAAAGGTTTAGAATGTGATTCCAAGTCTAGCATGTATTATATATATGTATCTATTTTACTTGACCAAGCCACGCTATAGTAGGTTGGGTACGACACCTATTGTGCAACCACTGATCAGTTGGGTTTTACCGAGCTCCATGTGGTCGGGTACAATTCTACTGAGCCTTATGATGGCCGCGTACGTTTTTACCAAGCCTATTACGGCTAGGTACGATATGATGATGTCCACAGAGGCATATGTTTTAAAAGTTTATGTATATATATGTATGTATCATGCATTTGATGTCAGTAGATCTCAGAGGTACCTAGATGTTACAGGTTGTATATTTTTTATCCCTGTTTACAGTACCGTTCTTACTTGTGCTTTCCTGCCTTACATACTTAGTACTGTATTCGTACTGACGTCCTTTTTATTTGTGGACGCTGCATGTCGTGCTGCAGGTCTGATAGACAGGTAGACGCAGCTCCCCCACCATAGTAGGCTACCCAGTTCAGCAGTTCTTGGCGAGATCCCTTCTCGGGACTTGCCGTGGTCTTGGTATGCATTTTTGTTATAGACATTACGGGTATGTCGGGGCCTTGTTCCGACATTTTTGCAGCACTAATGTTCTTTTAGAGGCTCATAGATAGGTGTCGCCTCATGTATAATTTGGATTGTCTCGTCGGCTGATTTTTATTGTATAGTCTCTCATGGCAGCTTGTCAGCTCGTACCTTATATATAGTTTCATGACAGTATTGTCATCCCATGTAATGTATGTTCATGCCATTGTCTGTCATTGTTGGTTGTTCATGGTTCAGGTCTACCATTTATGTTGATCTCGTCGGCCCTTATAGATAATAAGAAAGGTTAGATAAATGTTGGTTCTCGCCAGGTATGGCCCGGGTGCCAATCATGGCCCTCTAGTTTGGGTCATGACATTCCCTTAGGATCTAGTACTGTTGTGATACTTCTGTGGTATGTGAGCGCCGTGTACGTGAGGTAATGAGTGCGTACACAGGCTGATTTTTGTAAAATTCAATTTTTTCACTGAGCAGTAGCCTATTACATCTTAATTGAGTTATACCATCATGTGCAGTTATCTTGTTTAGTCTCATTTTTCATGTCTACGTATCTTAAATGCTTATGTGAAATCCGTGCAATATGTTTAGTTGAATTACTGCCTTTACTTGATTTGTACTAACCTTAGCTATAGAATTCTTGTTGTTAATTGCTTTCTCCGCCAATTTGAGTTGTGTGTTTACTTTGGGACTACGAGGCGGGACCTAGGGAGATCCCCTTCCATATTTACTTTTGGAACTATGAGGTGGTACCTCGGGAGATCCCCCTGCACATTTACTTTTGAGACTAATAGGCGGTACCTCGGGAGATCGCCTAGCATATTTACCTTTGGGACTACGAGACGGTATCTCGAGAGGTCCCCTATTGAGTCTTTACTTTTGGGACTATGAGACGGTATCTCGGGAGCGCCCCTGCTGTTTATCTCATTGTGCTGTGTTGTTATTTCTCTGTGACTTCTTTATGTGAAATTCTCAGTCTTTCTTCATGTTATTATATCTTTTGTCTTATTATTATATCTAGTAGGGCCCGTACCTGACCTCGCCACTACTCGATCGAGGTTAGGCTTGGCACTTACTGGGTACCGCTGTGGTGTACTCATGCTACTCTTCTGCACATTTTTTGTGTGCATATCCAGGTACTTCTTATCAGCCTCGATATCAGTGAGATTGTGGAGAATTCAAGGTATATCTTCCCACGTCCGCAATCCCCTTCTATTCCCTCCTATGTCATTTACCTTTCTGTACTTGTTAGACTCCTGTGTATAGAGATACTTAGTTCTTCTTCTATAGCTTGTGACTTATGACTATCGGGTTTTGGGAAATACAGTTTATACTCGAGTGTTGGTTATTGTACATGCCGAGCAGCATCTTATCGATTATTTAATTATCTGTTGCAGTTTAGTTGCTAAGTTTTACTTCCATTTTTGTTATTCCACAATTTGTTAGGCTTACCTAGTCATAGAGACTAGGTGCTATCACGACATCTTACGGAGGGAGAATTGGGACGCGGGCCTGAGTTGACTTTTGTGGTGATTTTCCAATTCTTGCTAAGATCATAATTTCATTATTTAAATTGGCTAGTTTCAAGCCATTCGGAGTTGGAAAATCGAGGGATAGTCCTTCTAATTGATTGACTTAGCGTGGTTTGAGGTAAGTGACTTGTCAAACCTTGTGTGGGGGAAAGTTCTTTAGGATTTGGTGGAGTCCATGTACGCAAGGTAACGAGTGCGTACACAGGCTAAATGTTGAGATTTCGATTTTAGCTACGTAGAGTCTTTTTCATGTTGAGTTGCTTTAGCATGTTATAGCCACCATGTTTAGTCTAATTTCACATGTCTACTTGTCTTATCTCTTATTTGCAACTTGTACTACATGTTTAGTTGAATTACTTGCTTTCTTAATGCTGCATTCATTATTTAACTATGAGATTCTTACATGAATTTTGTTATCCTTGAAATATCTTGATGTTGAGTTTGGTGTTGAGTTGCAAAGGTAGTGGTTTCTATTGAGGCAAAGTGTAAGTTGTGAAATATCATTTTATTAAGTTGTTATGTTTTTGGCATTCGTGTTATGGTTAAGAGGATTGTTTGGTTGTTTGCTCGAGGTTTCTGTCGTGTTGTTGTTGTTGTTACTATTTGCACGAGATTTCTATCGTGTCATTGTTACTATTGATACACATGCGGTGGTTTAAGGTCTTGGTGTTGAAACGCATGCGGTGAGATAATGTGGGCTTCATACGCGTGGCTAGTAGGGGAACTACTAGAAGCCATGTGGTGTGATAAGGTGGGCTAAAACGCGGGGTGCTATTTCGGTAAATGGTTTTCAAAACTAAATGTAAAGGCTTCCGCGGTGATATAAGGAAATATTGTCAGTTACTTTTATGATTTGGGACTACGAGGCGGTACCTCGGTAGGGCCCCTTATTGATTTTCTCTATTTGCTTTATTTGTTTGGCTATTGTTTCCTTAACATGTAAAATCCTTGTTTTCCTTTCGTGTTGTATTAATTTCCTTGATTCCGTGTCGTTAGCTTTCCGTAAATTCTTTATTGTTTCACTTCCTTTGTCATTATCATTATATCATTATATCTTATGTCTTGTTTCTTATTATCTCCAGTAGGACCTTGACCTGACCTTGTCACTACTCTATCGAGGTTAGGATTGTCACTTACTGGGAACAGTTGTGGTGTACTCATACTACACTTCTACACATATTTTTTGTGCAGATCCAGATACATCTTATTAATCCTGGTACTAGCACGTTGAGCTTGCTATTGAAGACTTCAAGTTACACTTGCCCGCGTCTGCAGGCCTCGGAGTCCCCTTCTATCATGTTCTTCCTTATTTCTTTATACTTTATTGAGAGTGATGTATAGGATTTCCCAACACTGTATCTAGAGCTTTTGACTTATATTTCACCAGGTTTGGGGGAGTTAACACATTGTGTTTATAGACTCTATTTATGAAATTATTGGAGTTTTGAGATTTTAAGTTTTATTTAATGTTTAGGCACATTATTAGGCGTACCTAGTCTTAGAGACTAGGTGCCTTCAAAACATTCTACGGAGGGAATTTACTGTCGTGACAAGTTGGTATCAGAGCTCTAGGTTCATAGGTGTTATGAGTAACAAGCAGGTTTAGTAGAATCTCGCGGATCAGTTGGAGATGTCTGTAGTTATCTTCGGGAGAGGAAAAATCTTCACTTCTTTGACTCCTTATCATACAAAATTGTTGGATTTTGAGTTCTAAATTTCTATCTTTCTATTCTCTCACAGATGGTGAGGACACGTACATCCGGATCAAATGACCAAACACCCGCACCCCTGGTAGAGTCGCGAGAGGCCGGGGCCGGGGTAGAGTCCGAGGACGTCCACGTGGTGTAGCTAAAGCACCTGCACAAGCTGCTACAGAGGAGCCACCAGTAGCTCAAGTTAGAGAGCAGACACCTGAGACGCATGTTACTGCATCAGCACTCCAGGAGACTCTCGCGTAGTTTCTGAGCATGTTCGGCACTTAGCTCAGGCAGGGTTGATCCCACTTGCTCCTGCCACATCTCAGACTAAGGGAGGAGCACCGACTCTCGCCTCCTGTACCCAGAACATTGGGTCTAAGTTAACCATGTCCTAGAGGTCATCCCAGTACAGCTGGTCGCCCCAATTCAGCCCGAGGGTAGGGCATCCGTTTCTGAGGGGGAGCAGCTCAAGATCGAGAGTTACAAGAAGTACCACCCTCCTACTTTCAGCGGTTTGGTGTCAGAGGATGCCAAGGGATTTCTTGAGGAGTGCCACCGTATCCTCCTTACTATGGGTATTGGGGATTCTAGTGGGGTTTCTTTCACTACGTTCCAGCTTCAGGGAGAGACTTATCTGTGGTGGAAAGCATATGAGTTGGGTAGTCCAACCGAGGAAGCTTTACTCACTTGGACTCAGTTCTCGGATATGTTCTTGAGGGAGTTTTTTCTCTAGAGTCTTAGAGATGCATGTCGCGTAGAGTTTGAGTTGTTTCGCCAAGGTTCTATGAGTCGGAGTATGCGGTTCAATTTAGTGATTTCGCTAGTCATGCACCAACCTTGGTTGCTATTGTTGGAAAACACAAGTTAGTCGATTTATCAAGAGGCTCAACCCCGGTATTAGTTTTAGCATGTCCCGAGAGTTGGAGTTAGACATCGCATAGCAGCAAGTAGTGGGGATCGCTAGGAGATTGGAGGGTATGCTGACTCGGGATAAAGAGGAGAGAGAGGCCAAGAGGTCTCGAGAGTCTGGCACATACAGTGGTACTCGTGCCCCAGTTGTAGCTCGTCATGATATGGGCTATGTGAGTCCCCTGTTCATTCACCACTTCCAGCTTCTAAGGTATTCTGGCTACTTCTAGGCCTCAGGCTCCCTATTATGCACCGCCATTGTCTAATGTACCTCCTCCACGGGGTGCTTTCAGCGGTCAGTCCAGCTGATCAGGCCCGAGCCAGCCGCAGAAGCCACGTCCTCCGAGAGCTTGTTTGAGTGTGGTGACACTCATCATGTGGTGAGGGATTTCCCCAGACTCAGGAGGGGTGCACCTCCACCAACTACTTAGGCTACACATATTCTATCGGGTCCTCGGGCTTCTCGGGCCATGGTTACCATATCAGTTGCCACTCTACCTGCACAGCTAGCTCGAGGTGGAGGTCGAGCAGGTAGAGGTCACCCTAGAGGAGGAGGCCAGACCAGATCTCCTACTAGGACAAAGGTAGTCGCATCTGACTCAGTCATCACAGGTTGTGTTTCGGCATGTCATAGAGATGCATTAGTCTTATTTGATATAGGCTCCACTTATTCCTATGTGTCGTCTTACTTTGCTCCATATTTGGGTGTATCCTATGATTCTTTGAGTTCTTCGGTCTATGTGTCCACACCTGTGGGAGATTCTATTATTGTTGATCGTATGTATCACTCGTGTTTACTATTCTTGGTGGTTTTGAGACCAAAGCCGATCTATTGTTGCTCAGTATGGTAGATTTTGATATTATATTGGGCATGGACGTGTTGTCTCCATGTTATTCTCGATTGTCGCACCAAGACCATGACACTGGCTATTGATGTTTTAGACTTCAATACTACACATTATTATAAGTTAATTGTGCAGTACCCAATTTTCGAGTGCTATCTAATAAGAAGAACCTGGTTCTTCTTAGTATACTACTTACTACTGTTTGCGGAATAATAAAGCAGTAATAGTAAAGACACAGGGATTTTTACGTGGAAAACACCTGGCTCAAAAGGTGAAAAAACCACGACCTACTCCTCAGTAGGATTTGCTCAAACTCTTCACTAAAACTCTGAGCCAAAACGGACTTACAAAATAAACTCTTTTGTAATCCTAGGACTAACTCTAATCCTCTTTGTATCAACTAGCCTCTAGCTAATTTCTACAGAATTCAAGCTAATTATAACTTGAATAATTTGTACCTATTACAATTGCTTCTAAGTAAGCTGAAAGATACAATATTGAAACTCCTACTACAATCAACTAGACTCAATACACAAATAATGGAACTGTTTCTTTTAGTTGAACTGTAGCCTTTGTATCACATGACAATTCTACTTGCAAAATATCTCTGGGACTTTTGCTTCATATCTTGATTCACTTTAGTACTTGTGCGTCACTTATTTCAGCACTAATACATTGATTATTTATAGAGTCTGTTTATTGATTCCATGATTCAATTCTGATCCAACTCTTCCTTGGTAAATGAGTTTGATTGTAACTCAACTTCCTTCCTCTATTTCTGTCCTAGCTGAAATCAACTTCTGTCATCTTTATCAGTTTGCAACCTTTTCGTATTAGGAGACATTCTCTTAGTTCTTTGATACTCAGCAATCACTGATATCTCCTAGACTTGTACGATTCTTGTGCCAACTGCTTCGTTCAGATGTATCTGCTCTGATGGACCTGGTTCAACTTGTCACTATGTGTCAATCTTCAAAACCCATTCAGTGACATGGGCCAACAAATTCCCCCTTTTTGATGATGACAAACTCTGTGCTTTTATCCTGTATACACATTCAACACTTTGTATATTTTTTAGCATTAATCATCAAGAACCAGGTTCATTAGGTTATAAATATCACTTTTAAAAATTTTGAACAACACAGCACATCTTCCCCCTTTGGCATCATCGAAAAGTTGCAAAATGATACTTACCAGTTATTAATTATTACTCATGGCCAATTTAGGCAACTGCAGGTGCAAACATGATTAATCAACAGAAGAAACCAATAATGTAAGCTAAATCATAAATAGAGACATTTTTCAAAACACCAAGCTTTCATTGATTAACATTGATTATCAGCACCAAAACAGATAAAAATCAAGAAAACAGCCAAAACATGAGCAAAACAGAATTAAAAACTGAAACAAAAGACACTTGACACTGTCCCGAACTAGGCACTTGATAGGATAGAAGGGGGTAGTTCTGGAAATTCCTAAGTCTGGGGTGGTGCAGAAGAGGCTGGATTCTTAGTTTGGATAAGAGACAACATTTGATGTAAGACACCCTCGGTTTTCTCCTTCTCCTTGGCTAATTCAGCTTTGAGAGCATCACGCTCAGCTTCCACCTCAACTAAGCGAGTCTTCAATCGAAGGATATCCATATCCTTTTGCTCACTTTCCTGCACCAGAGTACGGACCCATGAACTCCACAATCTCATTCCTGACCAGCCTGCCTTCCATGTAAAGGACCATGTCCTTCCAGCCCTGCACTGCCAAAAAATCCAGTAAAAACCTCATACCAGGCTCCTCCAAATCCTTCAACAGCTTCCCCTTTAAGATATGTCTCTTGCCAAACATGGCAACTCTGTCAGTAGACACTTCTCCAACCTCCTTCTCTTCATCTTCACTCCATTCAAGATCATCATCCCTCTCAACAATCTGAACTTTCTTCTTTGACTTTACTTTAGACCTTGTCCTCGTAGATGTACTCACAGTGGTAGCAGACACAGGTGCTGACTTCTTTGTGGAAGTCTTAGCCTTTTTAGGCTTGGGTGTCTTGATCACCACTCGAGCAACCTCCTCTTCTTGTTGGACCAAGTCCAACACCTCATCATCAGCAATAGCCTCAACAGGCTCCCCCACTTTCGCTTTCCCTTCTCTGCCTTCTTTCTTTTTCTCTCTTGCGGAGCTTTTCCCAACTTCTCCTCTTCTTCTCGAACAGTATTTCTCATAGCTCGTACCCTTGGAACAGGTACACCAACAGACTCATCAGTTTTCCTTTTCTTTGAGGAAACTGAGGCTTTAGACTTGATGGACTTTGGAGTCCTTCTCTTCTTGGGGTTGTATGAGTCCCCTAGTTTCTTCAGTCTCTCAGCCAAAGTTTCTTCCCCAGAAGAAACATGTTCATCTATCTCAGTCATCAATTTTTCCAACCCAGCAGCAGCCTCCTCTAAATTCATGAGTTCCCCCTGTCACTACAACATCATCTTCAAGATTTTCAAGAATGGGTCCACAAATTTCAAGTGTGGTACCATCCTTCCCAGATCCCCTCACACCTGCATCTCCCTCGTTCTCAAGAATTTTCCCTGTTTTTCTTTGCCTACTTGTCACTTTCACATCCACCACAGACCCCACCAGCACAAATCTATTTTCAGAATTTAACACAGAGGTAACTTCAGAATTACCTTTCTCAGCACTGGACGAACCAGGTGCATCGTCTTCATGTGCTGATTTGAACGATTCACTGGACGAATTTGGTTTGGGTTCTTCTTCAGCCTGTAATAAATCTTCNGCATCATGGTGTTCAGGGGTTTCAGGTGTCTCAGAGGATTCAGAACTGTAGACCGGTGGAGAATCAGACTCATATACTCCTTCATCGTAGTCACGATTTTGAGAATCAGATGAAGCAGATGACATGGTTTTAAATTTTAGAGAGAAAAAGAAGAGCGGGCAAAAGGCAGTAGAGATTTGAGTGTTGAGTGACTTGAACATGGTTCGTCCATTGCTTTATTCACAATGGGTAATGATGGCCTATTTATAACTTGTGGCTGGGGTGATTACAACGGAAGTGTATTGATATAATTAGGATACTAATCGATTAAGGGCTGTCAGTGATTGGACATTGATTAGACCGTTTCTTTCCCCCTAAAACTAGGCTAATTTAATGTGACGGAGCTTCTTGAAACTGGTTCATTATTTGGGTAAGTACGAGAATTTGAACTGAACCATAAATGGATAGAGTCCTGCTCATGTATGACTGTACTTGAATTAATACATGTATGGAGATTAGAACGTACCTTGTCATTCATGTAAACCAGCATGGATGAACCAGGTTCATCCTGTTAAAAATCTTTATTTTGCCTCAATTCACAAAAATAGAGAAACATCATTAGCAACTAGGGAATCATATTAATACATGGCATAAGAGTATGGAAATAAATACATAGTACTGAGCAATTTTTAATCTGATTAAGTACCTAATTAAAATTTCTAGCCAGAAAACTTCCCCTTTTTTCTCTTCAATTTTTTCAGTTTTTTTTTCTTTTGTTTTTCAATTAGGTGATCTTAATCATCCCTAATTCAAGCTTGTTTTTCTCATAATGCTCCCTACTCAATGCTTTGGTAAATATATCAGCAATTTGACGATCAGTAGCACAAAATTCGATTGAGATCATCCCCTTTTCATAGTTATCCCTCAGGAAATGGTGCCTAACATCTATGTGCTTAGTTCTCTTGTGATGAACCGGGTTTTTAGTCATACTAATTGCAATAGTGTTATCACAGTAAATAGGAATGCGTCCCACATCTATACCAAAGTCCAGGAGTTGTTGCTTAATCCATAGAAACTGGGCACAGCAAGAGGCTGCAGCCACATATTCAGCCTCAGCAGTAGACAAGGCTACTGAATTTTGTTTCTTGGTGGCCCAAGAGACAAGGCAGGAGCCCAAAAAGTGAGCCATGCCTGAAGTACTTTTCTTGTCAACCAGGAAACCTACATAATCAGCATCATCATATCCTACAAGGTCAATATACCTACCTTTAGGATACCAAAGGCACAAATCAGTGGTGCCCTTCAGATATCTCAAAATTCTTTTTACTGCAGTGAGATGGGACTCCTTTGTATTGGCTTGAAAACTAGCACATAGTCCCACATTGAACACAATATCAGGTCTACTTGCAGTAAGATATAGTAGAGACCCAATCATCCCTCGGTACGTCTTCTGATCAACGGATAAACCAGGTTCATCCACATCCAATTTTGTAGTTGTGGCTATTGGGGTATCTATCTCCTTTGAATCTTCCATTTTGAACTTATTGAGGAGTTCTTTCACATATTTCTGTTGATGAATCATTGTTCCATGTAGAGTTTGTTTGATTTGAAGACCTAAGAAAAAGGTTAGGTCACCCATCATACTCATTTCAAACTCACTCCCCATTAATGTAGTAAATTCCTTGTTGAGCTTCTCAGTTGTTGCCCCAAATATGATATCATCAACATATATTTGAACAATCAGAAGATCTTTTCCCTTTTCCTTTAGGAACAAAGTACTGTCTATTTTGCCTCGTTTGTACCCATGTTCCAGCA
>ML272544.1:234-42496 GCA_005239495.1 Nicotiana undulata | reverse complement strand
GATCGCGGGTCGAAGGAATGCGATCGCGGAAGGGACCTGGACAGACCTCTGCGATCGCGGAGCAAGGGAGAAAACACCAGACACCAGAAACCTGCAACATCACACCAGATTTTTGACTCTTTGACACCCCGTTAGCTACCCGAAACTCACCCGAGCCCTCGGGTCTCAAAACCAAAGCACACACGACTCCCAAAACATCTTACGAACTTATTCAAGCATTTAAATCACCAAAATATCATCAAGAACATCGAATCAAACCTCACAACTGTTAGAAGTTTTCTCAAACTTCATAAACTTCTAAATTTCCCATTTTTAATCCGAATCACGTCGTTTCAAGTCCGTTTCACACCAAATTTCACAGATATGACAAATAACATATAATAAACCTATTATGGGCTCTGGAACCTTAATACGGGCCCAGTAACATGGTTTTCACTTGCTAATTCATTTTCAAATTCCTTTATTATTTCCAGAAAACAATTTCCTTTAAAAATTCACTTCTCGGGCTTGGGACCTCGGAATTCGATTTCGGGCATACGCCCAAGTCCCATATTTTCCTACGGACCCTCCGGGACCGTCACATCACGGGCCCGGGTCCGTTTACCAAAAATGTTGACCAAAGTCAAATTTATTCATTTAATTATCATTAATTCTATTTTTCATCCAATTTCAATATAAAGCTTCCCGGCTACACGCCGGGGCTGCGCATATTGAGGTGAGATTAACGGAGGCTTTCGGGGCCTCGGAACACAGATTTAGCTAGGATTACTTAGGATGACCTTTTGGGTCATCACATGATATCACCAGATTTTGATGCACGAAGAAGTCGCATAAAAAAAAGTATTCACCATGCCATGGGGAGTTTACTACTACATGGTCATGTCATTTGGCATCGAGAATACTGGAGCTACCTACATGAGGGCTATGACAACCCTTTTTATGATCCAAAAAGAGATTGAAGTATATATTGATGTCCTCATTACCAAGTCACTTAAGAGTACATATCATTTATATGACTTGAGGAAGATTTTCGAAAGATTGCGAAGGTACAATTTAAAATTTAACCCCACGTAGTGTTCTTTAGAGTTCTCGCAAAAGAAAATTATTGAGTTTCATCGACAACAAGAAAGGGATAGATTTAGATCCTTTAAAAAATCAAGGCCATTCGAGGCTTGCCTCCTCCTAAAAGCAAGAAGGATGTAATGAGCTTCATAATGAGATTTAATAGCATTAGCTGGTTCATAGCCCAGTCAACAATAATCTTTGAACCAATTTTCAAGCTATTGAAGAAAGATGCCACCAAGAAATGGACAGAAGAATGCCAAAAAGCTTTCGACAGTATCAAGGAGTACTAGTCTAGCCCGCTAGTGTTGGTTCCTCCTGAACCTAGGAAGCCATTGTTACTATATCTATCCGCACTAGATAATGCATATGCATGCGTACCTAGGGAATAACTGAATAAACTGCTCGCTGCACTAAAGAGGAGGAACCCTAAATAGCTGAGGAGCGGTGTGAATCCTCTGGTAAAGCACTGGGATAAGGACTGGAGGATCTCTGATGGCTAGAATAACTGAATAAACTGCTCCTAAGTAACCGGTGGAGACCCTGCTTGTCTACTGAGTACATATGACTGCCACCAGCGGCGAGCTCTGCCCTCAAGCTGAAATGTCGTGAAGTCTACCCCATGTGACTCTAATATCCTCATGTTGTGCAGTCTGTCCCTGCAACGCTCGATAAAATCTTGTGCATCCTCTCCCCGTTCACCCCCGAAGGTCGTGGGGAAAAGCTGGGTCCATCTACCCAGAAGCTTCTACTGGTCTATCTCTGCAACTTGCCTGGGCTCCTGTGCTGCCACCCCAGGCTGAATCGCGATCACTGGTGGAATATCTGGAGTACGATGTACTGCTGCTGCTGATCCTGTAGCCTAAGCGGTAGGGGTCTGAACTCCCCTTCCTGCCTGCGAAGTAGCAGGATCTGATGGAAGTACCCCTGCCTGGGACATAGTGTCCATGAACCTCAGCATACGACCCATGACTTCCTGGAAACCCGGCAACATCATAAACTCAGCTGGTGGTGGAACTACTGGAGGCAGCTCATCCTGCTCCTCAACATAAGGATCCCTAATCGGTGCAACCGCTACAGCTCTGGGACGACCTCGCCCCCTACTACGAACAGGAGCCCTACCCCTGCCCCTACCGCGGCCTCGAGCGGCGGGGGTAGCAGCCTCCCCTAGATCAGGAACATGTGAAGCACGCGTCCTCACCATCTGTGAGAGAGTAGAAGAACATGTTAGATTACATCACTGATTGCGTGATAGGACATGAACAAAAGGAGTTTCTTAATGCCCCAAAGCCTCCTGAAGATAAGTACAGACGTCTCCACACCGATCCACAAGACTCTACTGGGTTTTCCCGTGACTCGTGAGACTACGTGAACCTAAGGATCTGATACCACGTTGTCACTACCCAAATCCTAATTCAGGTCGCGATTGCGCCCAACAGCGGGGTTAGGCAAGCCGATATAACTTTCACTAAGTGATACCCTTCCCATTTGATCAAACGAGTGAATGATTTCCAGTTTATAACAACTAACAAGATACTAGTCTTGAGTGAAGGGAAAAATCATAGAAGATACAAGGCCAAAATAAAACATACACATAGATATACATCCCAAAACCCCAAAAATATATATCGTGTGTGTTCTAGGAACTAGTGTCACGAGTGTCACGGGCAACTACTGAATATACAATGACTACAACATATACAGGGTCTCAGTCTGAATGAAATCGACGGAGAGCATAACAAAAGAAACTCCAGGGTGCTGCTAGGAAGTCGCCAGGAAAGCAGCTCACCGTGAAGTATGACCACACTATCAACATCTGGCACCGGCCTGAAAATCAGATGGACCATATGGAACAATGTATATTTTAGACACGGGGCAACGCGTTGGGTAGGAAAGGCAAACGAGGTCCGCTTGATCGGGATCATCCGGTTAGGCGCTGGTCTCGTCCCTCAGTTTTAGGGCATGACATTACCCAAAATAGTGGATGGATTGGTAGAGTTAGTTGACATTTTTGAAGGATAATGTTAACGCGGTAATGGGTCTCCTTGTGCGACACCTAGATGGTGCACTCTAAAATAGTACATCTAGATATGAGTGTTACAAATACAGGCACTGGAAGCCTGGAAAGGATAAATATTATCTTAGTATGACTCTTGTTCCTAGTAGAGAGATAATGCTAGGCAACCCGAAGAGCTAGTAGATGTAGCAAAGGGGAGCTAAAAGCAAAAGAATATCTTGTTGAAGTTTTCAGAATAAAGTGATAGATATAAATGTTTGTTGGAAATAAGAAGAGAGCTAATGAAGCATTAAGAGTAAGATGTGATACAATGATGACAATGGTAGGTCAAAAAGATGACAATATTACACAGACTATAGTCAAGTGAAGGAAAAGACAAGAGGTGAAAGGTCTTGAGACAACAAAAGTGTATAGTCCATAAAGTCATATCCTTATTTTGAGAAATAAGTTTGCAACTCTGACGCGATTACCAAAAGGAAAGTTAGACCCCAAAGTAATAGAAACAAGTAATAATTAGTGAACAAGATAAGTTAAAAATGAATTAGGGACTGAGTGATCTAATAATGGTTGGAATCATGAGAATTTCAGATTTCGTTCTGGCAATAATAGAATGGACAACAGAAGAAGAATCATGAGAAATTCAGATAATGGTCATTAAGGCAGACGCTTCCCTAAAGCAAGCAATGTGAGTACAATTAAACTTAAGTAACTGTGTGTGCCAATTACACTAGGTGTCACCATCGTGAGTAAGGAATTTTGTTATCCTTGGTACAGAAGGATTGCCGCAAGGCAAGTGAGGGTCATTGATGATGTGAAAAGTTGCCAAAGATGAAGAGGTAAAACATATATAGGTATATCCTCGTGGCTTCAACTATTAGTACACCCCTAAAGGAGGGAATATGGAGTGATGTGGCGTTAAATCAGAATAAGTAGTGCTAGTAGCTATGAAATAGTAAAGGAAGAATGCAATAAAGATAAGAATGGGATGAGATTGCACTTATTCAAAGCCTACAAATAGGCTACGATCCCTTTACATTATGCAAGTACAACATCAAGGAGATGAGGTTAGGGTTCCTGCCCGAGATGTTATTGATAGATAAGGAGCCAGTGCGAGACATAAGTTAAGACAAAGAAAATAATCCAAGAAAGATTACACAAAATATTGATATGCGAATGGGCCAACGAGTGGTTAGTGGTTGATTCAGGAAGAGCCTAGTTATTGCTAGACAAGAGGATACAGACAAATCAACAGATCGTGCAAGATAAACATAGGGAACACCAATATGGGGAATTCGGCCTCGAAGTTATGACATCGTGATCCTTGAGAAATATTCGGATAGGAGTTGGGGGTAGTTAAAGGTACCGTTTAAATATTAGGGAAATCAAGGAGAGTTCCGCTGGGAAAATAATCAAAATATTAGTTCATGAGCAACCCTACAAGAACAAGAGCATGGAGGTAAGAACTAACGATAATAATAGGCGAGTAAGAAACATAAAAAATTCCGTCGAGTATTCGATGTAATAAGCTCACAGCTTTACAAGTGTCAGAAGGTCCTTATGTACTACAACGAAAGACTAGCTAAGGAAATAAGGAAGAAGGCTTCAACATAATCACAACGACCTAAAGGGGAAATGGTCGTGTAACAACAATCTCACAACAACATTGTAAGTAGTCCAAAGGAAAGTGGCACCTACCATGGCTAATGAACGGAAAGTAAAATTAAAAGTAATATTCGAGATAATACGAGTTGCAGAAAAAATCTTCATGTGTGAGCACTAAGATAAGATATGTATGGTGCAACAAGGGGCAGAAAGACCAGGAAAAGTAATATCATACGTTGAAATAAAGCTAATATGGAACGAAAGAAATTATCCGATCAATGATCCAGAGTTGGTTACGTTGTGAACTCACCTAATGGTTAGAAGTTTTATACATGTAGCATATACAACCGAATAAGATTTTAGTATACATTAAAATAATGAATTGAGCCCAGGATTTAGACAAAAGATTAAATTGTTAAAGGGTTGTATCATGCACATTCCTCAGCTCCCATGAAAGGCTAAAGTAATGCCACAAGCCGCATATCGGAAGACAGCTTAAGCATAAAGGCTGATCAAAAGTGGAAGGAAACTAAAGAGTTACATCAACAAAGTAAATCAGGAATTTGATTATTGAACCTAGAAAATTATGGACACAGTGATTGAGAACATTACAGGATGACTCTTCATATCATAGTTACAACACAAGTAGTAAAACATCCATATTCCATTACGGCTCTAGGATAGAGCTAGTTAGAAGGGTACCGACCTTATATGAAGTCAGTATGAAGCTCCTACGGGATTGTGTATGCACCAAAGGTGAAAGTGTTATAATAAGATCTTCAAGTTGTGGATGTAAATTGTACCTATATTGAAGGGAGGTAATGAAAGAAATAGAAGATATGATGAGTGATTTTAAGGCAAAGACAAACAACGTACGAGATACTAAAACGCAGAAGCTTGTGAACAGTTCATACTTCTGATAAAAGGATAAAAACGTGGGGATTTAGTATCCAGAATGATAGCGGCGTAGTTAGTGTCATATCTTCCAGCCTATGGCTTCAAGGTACTAAGAGGTCTAGTTAAGAGAGTAAAGAAGACTTAGAGACGATGTGATATCTTACTTGATGTTACAGAATAACATAGAAAATCTATGGTGCAAGCAATATTTAAGGAAGATGGCGAATAATATAAAAAGATATGTGTAGGTCGCAAGCTAAAAGTATGGTAAAGCGACAGGGTTTTAGGAAGACATGAGTAAGGATAAGAAAGGGTGAGTGAGAAGGTGACGACAATGGATATGTCCTCATGATTAAGCCCATGAAAACGAAAAGAGCTGATGGTTTCTATAAGTTATGCAAAGCTCAGTATATCTTGAATGAACTCAAAGGAATCTTAGACTAATGGCATTTAAAAGAGATGGAATGCTGCCCTCATAGTACAATGAGGGTGTAATAGATTGAGTAATGATTTGAAGAGGATTACATGAACTGTACAGGATTAAAGTACCCACGTGAAGTGAATCATATTGGGATACTATGAAATACGATTATGGAAATATCTCCTGATGTTCCCTGATGAAACGTAAGCCCTAGTGGCAATATATTACGTAGAAATTTCACGTTATCAATGGATGATTGTAGATCAACGTTGAGGTGAATCAACGATGAATGGGTAAAAGTTGAAAGGTACGAGATGAGATTGGGCCATCAGTATTAAGATGGACATTAATGAAGAAGCATTAAAGGACTTGGAGTTCGGTAGCGGACCTCAGTAACAATAAATCAAAGTAAGAATTATGGTATAGTATGGCCTACGTAGATGTTGTAAAGCTAATGACGCCCAGAGGGATAACTTGAAATAATTTTGTATATGTTCACAAGTGAAGCCTGGAGATTGGATAAAAACCGGAGGAAAGAGAAGAGAAGAGTCGCATAGGTGCGCACACAAAGTTAGAGTCGTAAAGGCTGCATGATAAAAGGTAGAAACAATTACGAGATTAGAATGATTACGACTACAAGCCGTGGTGTGAGAAAGAGGCTTAAAGGGGAGAATACCCTGGTCTTTGGGATTCATTCACATAACAGGTTCCTAGATGGCAAGAGGAGCACTAAAGTATTCACAAGAGCTGTGGGTTATGAGAATGATAAGTGCATCAGTCAACATTCGAGAACGAATGTTCCAAAGGGGGGAACGATGTTACACCCTATGTTTTTGTACGTGGAAATAGACCATATGTAAATTGATATATAATCGAAAATGAGATATTGCGTCCCACAATATTATATTACTATGATGTTATTCCTTGCAGTACTACATTACGATGATGTTACGCTTCACAGTATTAAACTACGACGATGTTGCACCCTGTAGTATTGTACGTTGAAGTTGTCGTAAGGTAATTGACATCAGTCCAAGGAAAAAATTATTTGGAAATTATACGGATTATGTTATTTCAATCAAGTGATGGGTAAATTCATGAACGTGAGAGGGGAAGCAAGTCAAAGAAAAAGAATTTTCGTCCAAGTTTGGCATGCTGGGATAAAATTCAGGCCGAGTGTTAATACCCGATATTTATGGACTAGTACCATACAAGGTACCATATGACCATGATAATAGGATATATAAAGTGTATTAGAATAAGTAGAATTTTACGTAATTTGAGACAATTTTTAGTTATGTGGGTAATTGGTTAATTACCGGGTAACGGGACATTACCTTAGTAAGTAGATAAAGACTAAAATCCCTCACCCGACGTGGAAGCAAGCCACTTTCCAAAATATGACTCTTAGTCACCTTTACTTAGGTGGCAACGTACCTTAATAAATTCAAGACACCTCATTTCTCTATGTTTTGTATACAAATTACTACTATTAAGACAATATGCCATTCCTATAATCTGCCATTCTTACAATTAGAAACATTAGCCATGAACTGATAGTTAAGAAGCACTACAGAACGTTAGCCAGTCTTATGGTTTTCAACAATAACATGAATTCTTGCAAAATAAATCCAACGAGAACCGTTAGCAACTTAAATTTTGCGATTCTAAAGGAGTACGGTGCAATCTTTTACAAGTATATTATACAGATTTTCCCTATTCCAGGTTTGTTAAGGTTATCCCTTCTTTATTTTTGCATTATACAAATAATACAAATGAAACGAGCAAAATACGCAACATTCATAAATGACTCTATTCATAGAAATACTAAGGGTGTCTATATTCTTGAATTCCCACGTGAATTGTTATTATATATTTTGTTCATGGTATTCAGAATAATACGTATTTGATAAAGTTTATCCGAAAGGCATATTGATTTTTATGGCATTCCGAGAAAAGCTTATTAATGTATTTCTTATGCATTTCATGAATTTATACATGTACATTGACCCATGACTAGATGGAGCTTATACGCGTATATATGTATATCATATTTATATGGGATATGGGAAAAGTTTATGGCGTTATATACTCACCACCACCTTGTCACGACCCAAATACTAATTCAGGTCGCGACGGCGCCCAACAGCGGGGTTAGGCAAGCCGATATAACTTTTACTAAGTGATACCCTTCCCATTCGATCAAACGAGTGAATGATTTCTAGTTTTTAACAACTAACATGATACTAGTCTTGAGTGAAGGAAAAAATCATAGAAGATACAAGGCCAAAATAAAACATACACATAGATATACATCCCAAAACCCCAAAAATATATACCGCGTGTGTGCCAGAAACTAGTGTCACGGGCAACTACTGAATATACAATGACTACAACATATACAGGGTCTCAGTCTAAATGAAATAGACGGAGAGCATAACAAAAGAAACTCCAGGGTGCTGCTAGGAAGTCGCCAGGAAAGCATCTCACCGTGAAGTATGACCACGCTATCAATATCTTGCACCGGCCTGAAAATCATATGGACCAGCCTCCGGCCTGTACAGTCAAGTACATAAAAGGAAAGAAAGTGCAGTATGAGTACATATATATAAATATGTACCTAGTGAGTATCATGTCTAATCTCGAATAAGTAGTGACGAGAGGTCGACTCGATACTCACTAAGGTCCAACAGCCGTAAGGTAAGCAGGATGTAGAGAAAATTGTAGGCAAGTAAAACAAATAATCAAGTACATCAATATCCGGCATCAAATAACAGTCTCAAATCAAACAAGTTGATATCTGGCGTGGCGTACGACCCGATCCCATCCTGGTAGTCTAAATCTCGCCGTGGCGTACAACCTGATCTCACCCTGGTAGTGTCAAACTCGCCATGGCGTACGGCCCGATCTCACCGTGGTAGTCTCAATCTCGTCGTGGCGTACGGCCCGATCCAACCCTGGTAGTCTCAATCTCGCCGTGGCGTACGGCCCGATCCCACCCTGGTAGTCTCAATCTCGCCGTGGCGTATGGCCCGATCCCACCCTAGTAGTCTCAATTTCGCCGTGGCGTACGACTCGATCTTATAATATAATCAGTCATCACTCTGCCGTGATTCTCTTATCACACTTAAATCAAGCCAAGTATCACAACGTTCAAAGACAACAATACCAATCACACAAGTATACTAGTCATATCTATGCTACAACAAGGTAAAACAATGAGCATGTTTTGTCCTAGCTACCTGGACGAAGTTGTAATAGCCACTGCGTACGGACTCTCGTCACTCGGTGCGTACGTAGCCCCAAACAAGATCACATAGCAAACAAGGTTACCTAGAGGGACAATTTCCCTCTTACGAGGTTAGAAAGGAGCCTCACCTCGATAAAAGCACTCCTCGGACCAAGGACTGGATCAAAAGATACGCCCGAAATTCTGAAACTACCCTCGACGGCTCACAGCTTGAGGAACTTGACCTTGGACAACTTTTGTCTAGCTTTGAGGAGCTTTAATGAAGGTTGGCTATTGAAAATGAAGAACAAAACCCGTAATTGGGCATTTAAATACTGCCCATGAAAAGCTTAACTGCGATCCTGACACTAGGCCTGCAATCGCGAAGGGCAACCAGACTGACCTCTACGATCGCATCAGAGGTCCTGCGATCGCGAAGACCATCTGGTCTGACCTCTGCGATCGTGGCAGAGGTCTTGCGATCGCGATGAACAAATTCACCCGGCCCAGCTGCGACTCAATGTGATAGCGTGAAAGGGCTGCGATCGCGAAGCTTTAGGGCCTGGATCTATGCGATCACAAGGGGAAGACTGCGATCACAAAGAACAATCAGCAGCCTAGCAAAACCCTTCTCCGCGATCGCAGAGAAGGAAACCAGATAGAGAAATTTCTGGTTTTTTCAACTTAGCTACCAGGGGTCTAAAACGCCCCTTAGCCCCTCGGGACCCCGTCCTAAAGCACCGGCAAGTCTGTATTCATGATACGGACTCGCTCGAACTTCCGGAACATGAGAAGCAACAACGGAACTCGAAATTCAATCCCAAAACCAAATTATTCAAACTTAAGAACTTAAGAATTCTAGAATTTGCTACATTACGCCGGATGGGTCTATACTACTCGGAATGACCCCAAATTTTGTAGACAAGTCATAAATGGCTATTCGAAACTATTGCCAGTACCAGAATTCCATTTGGACCCCGATATCCTGAAGTACCGTTCCAAGCCAAATTCTAAACTTAAGGAAATCCTAATTTCCATTTCGGGCGTCGAAATGCTCCCGGGTCATCAAGAACCCGAGCCGAACATACGCCCAAGTCTGAAATCATCATACGGAGCTACTGGAGCTGTCAGAACTGGATTCCGAGGTTGTTTGCTCAAAATGTTGACCAAAGTCAATCTTGGCCAAATAGGCCAGCCTTAAGGAACCGAGTGTTCCTAAACCATCCAAATCATTCCCAAATCCCGGACCACCCGCTCCCGCGAGTCATAAAGCACGAATAGCCACTTTGGAAGGTTTCATTTAAGGTAACGGGACCCTGATACACAAAATGACTGGCTAGGTCATTACATTCTCCTCCTCTTAAACAAACGTTCGTCCTCAAATGCGATTAGAATCATACCTGGAGTGCTGAATAGCTGTGGATATCTGCTTCGCATGTCCCGCTCGGACTCCCAAGTCGCCTCCTCAACTGGTTGGCCCCTCCACTAGACCTTAACCGCGGAAACTGTCTTAGACCTCAACTGGAGGTCCTGCCTATCAATAATGGCAACTGGCTCCTCCTCGAAGCCCAACTTCTCATCTAACTGGATAGTGCTGTAATCAACCACATGCGAGAAGTCGGCGCGATACCTCCGAGGCATAGATACATGAAATACTAGGTGAACTCCTAATAAGGCTGGATGCAAAGCAAGCTCATAAGCAACCTCTCCAACCCGCTTCAGCACCT
The DNA here is from genome assembly GCA_005239495.1 of Nicotiana undulata. Lineage (NCBI taxonomy): Eukaryota > Viridiplantae > Streptophyta > Magnoliopsida > Solanales > Solanaceae > Nicotiana > Nicotiana undulata. Next base: position 31,541 of record ML272544.1, on the reverse strand, counting down.
CGAAAGGACCTATAAACCTGGGGCTCAGCTTGCCTTTCTTCCCAAATCTCATAATGCCCTTCATCGGCGAAACCTTCAACATGACCTTATCTCCCTCCATGAATGCTACATCACGTGCCCGCAGATCTGCGTAGCTATTCTGCCTAGACTGAGCTGTACGGAGCCTCTCCTGAATAATCTTCACCCTTTCCAAGGCATCTCTGACCAGATATGAACCGTATAACTTGGCCTCACCAGGCTCAAACCACCCAATCGGAGAACGACATCGCCGACCATATAAAGCCTCAAATGGAGCCATCTCGATGCTGTATTGAAAACTATTATTGTACGCAAACTCCGCTAAAGGCAAGAATTTTTCCCACTGACCCCCAAAATCAATCACGCAAGCCCTGAGCATATCCTCCAAAATCTGAACTGTACGCTCTGACTGGCCATCAGTCTCAGGGTGAAATGTTGAACTGAGGTCTATCTGAGTACCCATCTCGCTGTGCAAAGCTCTCCAGAAGTGCGAAGTGAACTGAGAACCCCGATCTGAAATGATAGACACCGGCACACCATGCAACCGGACTATCTCACGAAGGTAAATCTGAGCTAGCCTCTCTGTAGTATAAGTAGTAGCCATAGGAATTAAATGTCCCGATTTGGTCAATTATATCCACAATGACCCAAACCGCATCAACCTTCCGCAAAGTCCGAGGCAACCCAACCACGAAGTCCATAGTGATACGTTCCCATTTCCACTAAGGAATGGGCATATGCTGAAACAAGCCTCCTGGCCACTGATGCTCGTACTTAACCTGCTGACAATTAAGACACCTAGCCACATGCTGAACAATGTCTTTCTTCATCCGCCTCCACCAGTAGTGCAACTTAAAATCACGGTACATCTTCGTATCTCCTGGGTGAATAGAATACCAAGAACTGTGAGCCTCTGCTAGAATCCGCTCCCTCAGGCCATCAACATTAGGAACACACAATCGGCCCTGGAGTCGTAGAACACCTCCGCTGCCTCAAATTAAGGTCCCTCTGCTTAAGAAGGTACTGCAGGCTGCGGTAGTCAGTATAGACCTCACAAAATACACCATATAGATAATGTCGCCATATCTTCAGAGCATGAACAATCGCCGCAAACTCCAAATCGTGCACATGGTAATTCTTTTAATGAACCTTCAGCAGTCGCGAAGCATAAGCAATAACCCTGCCATCCTGCATCAACACACATCCCAACCCGACGCGCGAGGCATCGCAATACACTGTATACACTCCAGACTCAGAAGGCAATGATAACACTGGTGCGGAAGTCAATGCTGATTTGAGCTTCTGAAAGCTCGCCTCACAATCGTCGGACCACTAAAATGGAGCATTCTTCTCAGTCAATCTAGTCAGTGGAGTGGCAATAGTAGAGAATTCCTCCACGAATCGACGGTAATAACCTTCTAAACCCAGAAAACTCCTGATCTTTGAAGCTGAAGTAGGACGTGGCCAACTCTGCACTGCCTCAATATTCTGCAGATCAACCTTGATACCCTCACCAGACACCACATGCCGCAGAAATGCCAAAGACTCTAACCAGAACTCACACTTGGAGAACTTAGCATATAGCTTCTGCTCTCGCAAGGTCTGAAGTACAACTCTCAAATACTGCTCGTGCTCTCCCAGACTCTGTGAGTAGATAAATATATAATCAATGAAAACAATAACGAAGGAGTCGATATACGGCCTGAATACCCTATTCATCAAGTCCATAAATGTTGTTGGGGCATTAGTCAAGCCAAAGGACATCACTAAGAACTCATAGTGGCCATATCTAGTGCGAAATGCATTCTTCAGGACATCAGAAGCCTGAATCTTCAACTGGTGATAACCAGACCTCAAATCGATCTTAGAGAGCACACGAGCACCCTGTAGCTAATCAAACAAATCATCAATGCGCGACAAAGGATACATGTTCTTGATGGTCACTTTATTCAACTGGTGGTAGTCAATACACATCCGCATAGACCCATCCTTCTTCTTCACAAATAGGACTGGAGAACCCCACAGCAACACACTCGGCCTAATAAATCCCTTCGCCAACAACTCTTCAAGCTGCTCATTCAGTTCCTTTAGCTCCTTAGGAGACATACGATAGGGAGGAATATAAATAAGCTGAGTATCTGGAGCCAAATCAATGCAGAAATCTATATCTCGATTTGGAGGAATGCCCGGAAGATCTGAAGGAAACACATCCGAAAACTCCTGAACGACAGGCACTGAATCAAGGGTAGAAGACCTGGCGGTGGTATCCCGCACATAAGCAAGATAAGACAGACACCCTTTCTCTAACATGTGCCGAGCTCTCATGAAGGAGATGACCCGGCCGAAGGCACTAACTGAAGCACCCCTCCACTCGAACCTCGGCGACTCAGGCATTGCTAATGTAACTGTCTTGGCATGGCAATCCAGGACAGCATGATGAGGGGATAGCCAATCCATGCCCAAAATGACCTCGAAATCAACCATATAAAGCCCCAACACGTCAACTCTGGTCACAAACCCACAGAAAGTAATCACACAAGACCGGTAGACCCGGTCTACCATTACTGAGTCGCCCATAGGAGTGGATACATACAAGGGAGAACCCAAAAACTCACAAATAACATCCAGAGAATGGGCAAATAATGCTGAAACATATGAATATGTAGACCCTGGATCAAATAGCACTGAAGCCTCTCTACCACAGACCGAAATAATACCTGTAATCACGGCATCTGATGCCACTACGTCTGCCCTGGCTAGAATAGCATAAAATCTGGCTGGAGCACCCGATGACTGAGCTCCCCCAGGACGAGCTGAAGCTGAACGACCCCCTCCTGGCTGGCCTCCCCCTCTAGGGGGACACCTGCCAACCTGACATCCACCCTTAGGTGGTCGTGATGCTGGTGTTGTAATCATAGGCTACTGGCTCTACTGCACGGCCTTGCCCCGATACTCTGACAAAACCTCCACGCGTGACTCATATCCCTACACTCGAAGCAACCCCCTGGCACTAGTGCTCGCTGCACTGAAGAGGAGGAACCCTGAATAGCTGAAGAGCGGTGTGAATCCTATGGTAAAGCACTAGGATAAGGACTGGAGGATCTCTGATGGCTAGAATAACTGAATAAACTACTCCCAAGTAACCGGTGGAGACCCTGCTGGTCTACTGAGTACATAAGACTGCTACCAGCGGCAAGCTCTGCCCTCAAGCTGAAATGTCGTGGAGTCTACCCCATGTGACTCTAATATCCTCATGTTGTGCAGTCTGTCCCTGCACCTCTCGATAAAATACTGTGCATCATCTCTCCGCTCACCCCCGAAGGTCGGAAGGCGAAGCTGGGTCCATCTACCCAGCAGCTTCTGCTGGTCTATCTCTTCAACTGGCTTGGGATTCAGTGCTGCCACCCAAGGCTTAACCGCGATCACTGGTGGAATATCTGGAGTACGATGTACTGCTGCTGGTGGTCCTGTAGCCTGAGCGCTAGGGGTTTGAACTCCCCCTCATGCCTGGGAAGTTGCAGGATTTGATGGAAGTACCCCTGCCTGGGACATAGTGTCCATGAACCTCAGCATACGACCCATGACTTCCTGGAAACCCGGCGCCGTCATAAACTCAGCTGGTGGTGGAACTACTGGAGGCAGCTCATCCTGCTCCTCAACACAAGGATCCCTAATCGGTTCAACCGGTACATCCATGGGACTCCCTCGCCCCCTAATACGAACACGAGCCCTACCCCTGCCCCTACCACGGCCTCGAGCGGCGGGGGTAGCAGCCTCCCCTGGATCAGGAACATGTGAAGCACGCGTCCTCACCATCTGTGAGAGAGTAGAAGTACAGGTAAGATTACATCACCGATTGTGCGATAGGACATGAACAAAAGGAGTTTATTAACCCCCATAGCCTCTTGAAGATAAGTACAAACGTCTCCGTACCGATCCGCAAGACTCTACTGGGTTTTCCCGTGACTCGTGAGACTACGTGAACCTAAGGCTCTGATACCACGTTGTCACGACCCAAATTCTAATTCAAGTCGCGATGGCGCCCAACAACGGGGTTAGGCAAGCCGATATAACTTTTTACTAAGTGATGCCCTTCCTATTCGATCAGACGAGTGAATGATTTCCAGTAATATGTGATACATGGATGAGAATGGTAGGTCAAAAAGATGACAATATTACACAGACTATAGTCAAGTGAAGGAAAAGATAAGAGGTGACAGGCCTTGAGACAACAAAAGAGTATAGTCCATAAAGTCATATCCTCATTTTGAGAAATAAGTTTGCAACTCTGATGCGATTACCAAAAGGAAAGTTAGACCCCAAAGTAATAGAAACAAGTATGAATTGGTGAACAAGATAAGCTAAAAATGAATTAGGGACTGAGTGATCTAATAATGGTCGGCATCATGAGAATTTCAGATTTCGTTCTGGCAATAATAGAATGGACAACAGAAGAAGATTCATGAGAAATTCAGAGAATGGTCATTAAGGCAGACGCTTCCCCAAAGTAAGCAATGTGAGTACAGTTAAACTTAAGGAACTGTGTGTGCCAATTACACTAGGTGTCACCATCGTGAGTAAGGAATTTTGTTATCCTTGGTACAGAAGGATTGCCGCAAGGCAAGTGAGGGTCATCGATGATGTGAAAAGTTGCCAAAGATGAAGAGGTAAAACATATATAGGTATATCCTCGTGGCTTCAACTCTTAGTACACCCCAAAGTGGGGAATATGGAGTGATGTGGCGTTAAGTCAGAATAAGTGGTTCTAGTAGCTATGAAATAGTAAAGGAAGAATGCAATAAAGATAAGAAAGGGATGAGATTGCACTTATTCAAAGCCTACAAATAGGCTACGATCCCTTTACATTATGCAAGTACAACATCAAGGAGAGAGGTTAGGGTTCCTGCCCGAGATGTTATTGATAGATAAGGAGCCAGTGCGAGACATAAGTTAAGACAAAGAAAATAATCCAAGAAAGATTACACAGAATATTGATATGCGAATGGGCCAACGAGTAGTTAGTAGTTGATTCAGGAAGAGCCTAGTTATTGCTAGACAAGAGGATACAGACAAATCAATAGATCATGCAAGATAAACATAGGGAACACCAATATAGGGAATTCAGCCTCGAAGTTATGACATCGTGATCCTTGAGAAATATTTGGATAGGAGTTGGGGGTAGTTAAAGGTACCGTATAAGTATTAGGGAAATCAAGGAGAGTGCCACTGGGAAAACATTCAAAATATTAGTTCATGAGCAATCCTACAAGCACAAGGGCGTGGAGGAAAGAACCAACGATAATTACAGGCGAGTCGAGTATTCGATGTAATAAGCTCGAAGCTTTACAAGTGTCAGAAGGTCCTTATGTACTACAACGAAAGACTAGCTAGGGAAATAAGGAAGAAGGCTTCAACATAATCACAACGACCTAAAGGGGAAATGGTCGTGTAACAACAGTCTCACCACAACATTGTAAGCAGTCCAAAGGAAAGTGGCACCTACCGTGGCTAATGAACGGGAAGAAAATTTAAAAGTAATATTCGAGATCATACGAGTTGCAGAAAAACTCTGCATGTGTGGGAACTAAGATAAGATATGTATGGCATAACAAGGGGCAGAAAGACCAGGAAAAGTAATATCATACGTTGAAATAAAACTAATATGGAACGAAAGAAATTATCCGATCAATGATCCAGAGTTGGCTACGTTGTGAACGCACCTAATGGTTAGAAGTTTTATACATGTAGCATATACTGCCGAATAAGATTTTAGTATACATTAAAATAATGAATTGAGCCCAGGATTTAGAAAAAAGATTAAATTGTTAAAGGGTTGTATCATGAACATTCCTCAGCTCCCATGAAAGGCTAAAGTAATACCACAAGCCGCAGATCGGAAGATAGCTTAAGCATAAAGGTTGATCAAAAGTGGAAGGAAACAAAAGAGTTACATCAACAAAGTAAATCAGGAATTTGATTATTGAACCTAGAAATTATGGACATAGTGATTCAGAACATTACATGATGAATCTTGATATCAGAGTTACAACACAAGTAGTAAAACATCCATATTCCATTACGGCTCTAGGATAGAGCTAGTTAGAAAGGTACCGACCTTATATGAAGTCAGTATGAAGCTCCTACGGGATTGTGTATGCACCAAAGGTGAAAGTGTTATAATAAGATCTTCAAGTTGTGGATGTAAATTGTACCTATATGGAAGGGAGGTCACGAAAGAAATAGAAGATATGATGAGTGATTTTAAGGCAAAGGCAAACAACGTACGAGATACTAAAAAACGCAGAAGTTTGTGAACAGTTCATACTTCTGATAAAAGGATAAAAGCGTGGGGATTTAGTATCAGAAATGATAGCGGCGTAGTTAGTGTCATATCTTCTAGCCTATGTCCTGCTCGGACTCCGAAGTCTCCTCCTCAACTTGTTGGCCCCTCCACTGGACTTTAACCGTGGAAACTGTCTTAGACCTCAACTGGCGGTCCTGCCTATCAATAATGGCAACTGTCTCCTTCTCGAAGCCCAACTTCTCATCTAACTGGATAGTGCTATAATCAACCACGTGCGAGAAGTCGACGTGATACCTCCGAAGCATAGATACATGAAATACTGGGTGAACTCCTGATAAGGCTGGAGGCAAAGCAAGCTCATAAGCAACCTCTCCAATCCGCTTCAGCACCTCGAAAAGACCTATAAACCTGGGGCTCAACTTGCCTTTCTTCCCAAATCTCATAATACCCTTCATCGGCGAAACCTTAAACATGACCTTATCTCCCTCCATGAATGCTACATCACGTGCCCGCTGATCTTCGTAGCTCTTCTGCCTAGACTGATCTGTATGGAGCCTCTCCTGAATAATCTTCACCCTTTCCAAGGCATCTCTGACATGATCTGAACCGTATAACTTGGCCTCACCAGGCTCAAACTACCCAATCGGAGAACGGCATCGCCGACCATATAAATCCTCAAATGGAGCCATCTTGAGGCTGGACTGATAACTATTATTGTACGCAAACTCCGCTAAAGGAAAGAATTTGTCCCACTGACCCCCGAAATCAGTCACGCAAGCCCTGAGCATATCCTCAAAAATTTGAACTGTACGCTCTGACTGGCCATCAGTCTGAGGGTGAAATGCTGAACTGAGGTCTATCAGAGTACCCATCTCGCTGTGCAAAGCTCTCCAGAAGTGCGAAGTGAACTGAGGACCCCGATCTGAAATGATAGACACCGGCACACCATGCAACCGGACTATCTCACGAAGGTAAATCTGAGCTAGCCTTTCTGTAGTATAAGTAGTAGCCACATGAATGAAATGTGCCGATTTTGTCAATCTATCCACAATGACCCAAACCGCATCAACCTTCCGAAAAGTTCGAGGCAACCCAACCACGAAGTCCATAGTGATACGTTCCCATTTCCACTAAGGAATGGGCATATGCTGAAACAAGCCTCCTGGCCACTAATGCTCATACTTAACTTGCTGACAATTAAGACACCTAGCCACATGCTGAACAATGTCTTTCTTCATCCGCCTCCACCAGTAGTGCAGCTTCAAATCACGGTACATCTTCGTAGCTCTTGGGTGAATAGAATATCGAGAACTGTGAGCCTCTGCTACAATCCTCTCCCTCAGGCCATCAACATTAGGAACACACAATCGGCCTTGGAGTCGCAGAACACCATCCTCGCCCAAAGTAATCCACTTGGCCCTGCCCTGGAGCACCGTATCCCTAAGCTCTGCTAGGCGGGGATCATCAAACTATCGAGCCTTGATCCCTCCCAATAATGATGACTAAGCTACCACATGAGCTAAAACTCGACAGGGCTCTGAAAGGTCCAATCTTACCAAACGGTTGGCCAAGGACTGAATGTCCAAGGCTAAAGGCCTCTCCTCAGCTGAGATATAGGCCAAACTACCCATGCTAGCTGCTCGCCTGCTTAATGCATCCGCCACTACATTTTCTTTGCCCGGATGATACAGAATAGTGAGATCATAGTCTTTCAACAACTCAAGCAACCTCCGCTACCTCAAATTAAGGTCCCTCTACTTAAGAAGGTACTGCAGGCTGCGGTGGTTAGTATAGACCTCACAAGATACACCATATAGATAATTCCGCCATATCTTCAGAGCATGAACAATTGCCGCCAACTCCAAATCGTGCACAGGGTAATTCTTTTCATGAACCTTCAGTTGTCGCGAAGCATAAGCAATAACCCTGCCATCCTGCATCAACACACATCCCAACCTGACGCGCGAGGCGTCGCAATACACTGTATACACTCCAGACTCAGAAGGCAATGATAACACTGGTGCTGAAGTCAATGCTGATTTGAGCTTCAGAAAGCTCGCCTACCAATCGTCGGACCACTGAAATGGAGCATTTTTCTGTGTCAATCTAGTCAGTGGAGCGGTAATAGAAGAGAATCCCTCCACGAATCGACGGTAATAACCTGCTTAACCCACAAAACTCCTGACCTTTGAAGCTAAGGTAGGACGTGGCGAACTCTTCACTGCCTTAATCTTCTGCGGATCAACCTTGATACCCTCACCGGACACCACATGCCCCAGAATCTAACCAGAACTCACACTTGGAGAACTTAGCATATAGCTTCTACTCTCGCAAGGTCTGAAGTACAACTCTCAAATGCTGATCGTGCTCTCCCAGGCTCTGTGAGTAGATCAATATATCATCAATGAAAACAATAACGAAGGAGTCGATATACGGCCTGAATACCATATTCATAAAGTCCATAGATGCTGCTGAGGCATTAGTCAAGCCAAAGGACATCACTAAGAACTCATAGTGGCCATATCTAGTGCAAAATACAGTCTTCGGGACATCAGAAGCCCGAATCTTCAACTGGTGATAACCTGACCTCAGATCAATCTTAGAGAACACACGAGCACCCTATAGCTAATCAAAAAAATCATCAATGCGCGGCAGAGGATACCTGTTCTTGATGGTCACTTTATTCAACTAGCGGTAGTCAATAAACATCTGCAAAGACCCATTCTTCTTCTTCACAAATAGGACTGGAGCACCCCACGACGACACACTCGGCCTAATAAATCCCTTAGCCACCATTTCTTCAAGCTGCTCCTTCAGTTCGTTTAGCTCCTTAGGAGCCATACGATAGGGAGGAATAAAAATAGGCTGAGTATCTTGAGCCAAATCAATGCAGAAATCTATATCTCGATCTGGAGGCATGCTCGGAAAATCTGAAGGAAACACATCCGAAAACTCCTGAACGACAGGCACTGAATCAAGGGTAGGAGACTCGGCGGTGGTGTCCCGCACATAAGCATGATAAGACAGACACCCTTTCTCGACCATATGCCGAGCTCTCATGAAGGAAATGACCCGGCTGAAGGCACTAACTGAAGCACCCCTCAACTCTAACCTTGGCGACTCAGGCATGGCTAATGTAACTGTCTTGGCATAGAAATCCAGGACAGCATGATGAGGGGATAGCCAATCCATGCCCAAAATCACCTCGAAATCAACCATATCAAGCAACAACATGTCGGCTCTGGTCTCAAACCCACAAAAAGTAATCACACAAGACTGGTAAACCCGGTCTACCATTACAGAGTCGCCCACAAGAGTGGATACATACAAGGGAGAACCCAAAAACTCACAAATAACATCCAGAGAATGGGCAAATAATACTGAAACATATGAATATGTAGACCCTAGATCAAATAGCACTGAAGCCTCTCTACCACAGACCGAAATAATACCTATAATCACGACATCTGATGTCACTACATCTGCCCTGGCTTGAGTAGCATAAAATCTGGCTGGAGCACCCGATGACTAAGCTCCCCAGGACGAGCTGGAGCTGAATGACCCCCTCCTGGCTGGCCTCCCCCTCTAGGGAGACCCCTGCCAACCTGATCCACCCCTAGGTGGTCGTGATGCTGGTGCTGTAATCATAGGCTGCTGGCTCTGCTGCACGGCCTTGCCCCGATACCTGGGACAAAACCTCCATGCGTGACTCAGATCCCCACACTCGAAGCAACCCCCTGGCACTTCTGCTCGCTGCCCTAAAGAGCAGGAACCCTGAATAGTTGAAGAGCGGTGTGAATCCTCTGGTAAAGCACTGGGATAAGGACTGGAGGATCTCTGATGGCTAGAATAACTGAATAAACTGCTCCCAAGTAACTGGTGGAGACCCTGCTGGTCTACTGAGTACATAAGACTGCCACCAGAGGCGAGCTTTGCCCTCAAGCTGAAATGTCGTGAAGTCTACCCATGTGACTCTAATATCCTCATGTTGTGCAGACTGTCCCTACACCTCTCGATAAAATCCTGTGCATCCTCTCCCCGCTCACCCCCAAAAGTCAGACGGTGAAGCTGGGTCAATCTACCCAGCAGCTTCTGCTGGTCTATCTCTGCAACTGGCCTGGGAAACAGTGCTGCCACCCTAGGCTGAACCGCGATCATTGGTGGAATATCTGGAGTACGATGTACTATTGCTGCTAGTCCTGTAGCCTGAGCGGTAGGGGTCTAAACTCCCCCTCCTACCTGGGAAGTAGCAGGATCTCATGGAAGTACCCCTGCCTGGGACATAGTGTCCATGAACCTCAGCATACAGCCTATGACTTACTGGAAACCCGACGCTGTCACAAAACTCAGTTGGTGGTGGAACTACTGGAGGCAGCTCATCCTGCTCCTCAACATAAGGATCCCTAATCGGTGCAACCAGTACAGCTCTGGGACGCCCTCGCCCCTACTACGAACAGGATCCCTACCCCTGCCCCTACCGCGGCTACGAGCGGCGAGGGTAGCAGCCTCCCCTAGATCAGGAACATGTGAAGCATGCGTCCTCACCATATGTGAGAGAGTAGAAGAACATGTTAGATTACATCACCGATTGCGCGATAGGGCATGAACAAAAGGAGTTTCTTAATGCCTCATAGCCTCCTGAAGATAAGTACAGACGTCTCCGTACCGATCCGCAAGACTCTACTAGGTTTGCCCGTGACTCGTGAGACCACGTTGTCATGACCCAAATCCTAATTCATGTCGCGATGGCGCCCAACAGCGGGGTTAGGCAAGCCAATATAACTTTCACTAAGTGATACCCTTCCCATTCGATCAAACGAGTGAATGATTTCCAGTTTATAACAACTAACATGATACTAGTCTTGAGTGAAGGGAAAAATCATAGAAGATACAAGGCCAAAATAAAACATACACATAGATATACATCCCAAAACCCCAAAAATATATACCGCATGTGTGCCAAGAACTAGTGTCACGAGTGTCACGGGCAACTACTAAATATACAATGACTACAACATATACAAGGTCTCAGTCTGAATGAAATAGACGTAGAGCATAACAAAAGAAACTCCAGGGTGCTGCTAGGAACTCTCCAGGAAAGCACCTCACCGTGAAGTATGACCACGCTATCAATATCTGGCACCGGCCTGAAAATCAGATGGACCAGCCTCCGGACCTGTACAGTCAAGTACAAAAAAGGAAAGAAAGTGCAGTATGAGTACATATATATAAATATGTACCCACTGAGTATCCTGTCTAATCCCGAAGAAGTAGTGACGAGAGGTCGACTCGATACTCACTAAGGTCCAACAGTCGTAAGGTAAGCAGGATGTAGAGAAACCTGTAGGCAAGTAAAACAAATAATCAAGTACATCAATATCCGGCATCAAATAACAGTCTCAAATCAAACAAGTTGATATCCGCCGTGGCGTACGGCCCAATCCCACCCTAGTAGTCTTAATCGCGCCGTGGCGTACAGCCCGATCCCACCCTTGTAGTCTCAATCTCGCCGTGGCGTACGGCCCAATCCCACCCTAGTAGTCTTAATCGCGCCGTGGCGTACAGCCCGATCCCACCCTTGTAGTCTCAATCTCGCCGTGGCGTACGGCCCGATCCCACCCTGGTAGTCTCAATCTCGCTGTGGCGTATGGCCCGATCCTATCCTAGTAGTCTCAATCTCGCTGTTGCGTTTGGCTCGATCCCATAATACAATAAATCATCACTCTGCCGTGATTCTTTTATCACACTTAAATCAAGCCAAGTATCACAACGTTCAAAGACAACAATACTAATCACACAAGTATACAAGTCATATCCATGCTACAACAGGCAAAGGGCTGTGATCGTGAAGCTTTGGGGCCCGGACCTATGCGATCGCAAGGGGAAGGCTGCGATCGTAGAGAACAATCAGCAGCCCATCAAAACCCTTCTCCGCGATCGCAACCCACCTTCTGCGATCGCAGAGAAGGAAACCAGATAGAGAAATTTTTGGTTTTTCCAACTTAGCTCCTGGGGGTCTAAAACACCCCCGAGCCCCTCGGGACCCTGTCCAAAAGCACCGGTAAGTCTGTATTCATGATACAGACTCGCTCGAACTTCCGAAACATGAAAAGCAACAACGAAACTCGAAATTCAATCCCAAAACCAAATTATTCAAACTTAAGAACTTAAGAATTCTAGAATTCGCTACACTACGCCGGACGGGTCTATACTACTCGGAATGTCCCCAAATTTTGCAGACAAGTCATAAATGACTATTCGGAACTATTATCGGTTCAGGATTTCCATTCGGACCTGATAGCGTGAAGTCCCGTTCCAGGCCAAATTCTAAACTATGGAAATCCTGATTTCCATTTCTAGCGCCGAAATGCTCCCGGGTCATCAAAAACCCGATACGAACATACGCCCAAGTTTGAAATTATCATATGGAGCTACTGGAGCTATCAGAACTCGATTCTGATGTTGTTTTCTCAAAATGTTGACCAAAGTCAAACTTGGCCAAATAGGCCAATCTTAAGGAACCAGGTGTTCCTAAACCATCCAAATCATTCCCAAATCCCGGACCACCCGCTCCCGCGATTCATAAAGAATGATAGCCGCTATGGAAGGTTTCATTTAAGGAAACGGGACCCTGATACACAAAATGACCGGCTGGGTCGTTACACACCTGATCAACTAGTATACATTGATGATTTTTCCCACAGTGGCCGAGATGAAATGATGGGATGCCCTCAGAGGCCTGATGATGTTATGAAACATATACCTATGCATGACATGACATTCATACGCATATGCATGACACTATAATTATTTCATGATTTACAGAGTTATCCACGCTTACATGTTGAGTCATTTACTCTCTATTTCTTCCACGTCTGTTATGTACTTATTTATGTGCCTTACATACTCGATACATTATTCGTACTGACATCCCTTTTGTCTGGGGACGCTGCATTTCATGCTCGCAGGTCCCGATAGACAGTTCGAGAGCCCTTCAAGTAGGCTATCAGCTCAGCGGAAGATGTTGGTGTACTCCATTTGCTTCGGAGTTTCTTGTTTGGTTAGTATGATTTAGACATGTAGTGTTTGGTATGGTGGGACTCTGTCCCAATCTTTAAGAAAATTATGTATTCTTAGCGGCTTACAAACAGATGTCATGTACGTAAAAGATTGTATGGCCTTGTCGTCCTATGTTCAATATACGAGTGGTTAGTTTGGTCTTATAGGCCCGTATGTCTTATGTATAAGTTGGTATCACATGTTGTATTCTACTTATCTCACGGCATCCTTTTGGCTTAGTTATCTATGATAGTATGGCATGAAGATATACGTTATGTTGGTACTCGATTTAGTAAGGTATCGAGTGCCCGTCGCGGCCCATCGGTTTGGGTTGTGACAGTACCTCGACCTCAAATCTATCATTGATAAGCATATAGCCCCCTGCAACTGATCAAACAAATTATCGATCCTTGTAAGCGGAAACATTTTCTTAATAGTTACATTATTCAACTACTTATAATTGATATACATCCTCAGCAAACTGTCTTTATCCCTCACAAATATTACCAGTGCACCCCAATGTGAGGAACTAGGTTTAATGAAACCTTTCTCAAGAAAATCATTTAACTGCTCGTTCAACTCCTTCAATTTGGCATGCGTTATTCCATACGGGGTGATGGATATTGGTTGAGTTCCAGAAAGTAAATCAATGCAAACATCAATCTCTCGCTTGAGAGGAATACCTAGAAGCTTATCTGGAAACACATCTGCGTACTCGCTCACTACTAGAATAGACTGAAATGCAGGTATCTGCGAATCTACATCTTTAATTCGCACAATATGATAAATGCACCCTTTTGTGATCATACTCCTCACCTTTAGATAGGAAATAAAACTACCTCTGTGTGTCATTGTATTACCTACCCATTCAAGAAGTGGCTTACCCTGGATTTCTTTGCTTGGAAATCAACTATGGCATAGCAAGCTGCCAACCAGTACATGCCCATGATAGCATCAATATCCATCATCTCTTGCTCAACTAGGTCGGCTGAGGTCTGACATCCAAAAATTGTCACCGCATAACCTCGGTAATCCTCTCTAGAAATAATTGGTTCTTTGACCGGGGTAGATACTGCAAAAGGATCACATAATATTTGAGGCATTATACTAAACTTTTCCACGACAAATGGGGTAATATACGATAAAGTAGATCCATGATCTATCAAGGCATAAGCATTGTGAGAGAAAATGGTCAATATACATGTCACAATGTCAAGTGACAACATCTGGTCTTGTCGACCCGCTAAAGCATAAATATGATTCTGATTACCGCCAGAACTAGAACCTCTACCTCTGCCACGACCTCTACCAGCCGAAGACTGAGACTCGCGCCCTGAAGGATGCACAAACAGAGAAGATCTTGTTGTTGAACTCGTTGGTTGTGCCTTACCCCGAGAATCTTTATTTAGGAGATCTTGCATCATATCCCCTGGAATCCCAAATGTATAACAAGCGTTGGAATCAACTAGGCATTGTCCCAAGTGTCCTCTTCCACAGATTTCACATATCGATAGAAATGACCATGTCTGCCCTAAACCTTATTGTTACTGCAAACCTGATGCCTGTGAGCTCTCACCTAGTCTTGGCTAAGTATAGAGATCATACATGTAACCCTATAACTAAGGCGGTGGATTCGTAGGTGGCCGTCCAAAGTACTGGTGCATATAACTACCCTGAGACTACTCCTGAGACCTGGCAAATCTTATCCTCTTACGCTGCCTTTGCTTGCTCCTCTCTGTATCTTGCTGCCGACGCTTGCCTCTTTCTGTATTCTGCGTGAATGCTTGATTCCGGGAGATATCCATAATATCCTGCAATGCAGAAATGTCACATGCCTCAGGCAACTCTAGGTCCAACCGTGCTATAAACTCGTGGATCTTGTCCCGCATAGTAGAAACTATGGATGGAGCATATATGGCCAATGAGTCAAAACATATACTATACTCTTGAACACTCATATTACCCTGCTCGAGGGCTAGAAACCGATTGAAAGGAGCATGCCATATCTTCCATGGCAAGTACTAGTCAATAAAGGCATCTGAAAAATTCTCCAAATTAGGTGGAGGTGCATTACTTCCCTTAGACCTCTCCCATCCCTCATACCAAAGGACGACTATATCTCGGAGTCAAAAAGATGCTAGCTGAACAACTTTTTTTTCGGTGACAAGCATAACCTAAAAGATCTTGTGAAGTTGAAAATGTAAATCATGCGGGTCCTCCCTCTCTCTCGGACCCTTAACCTCCAAGACCGCTCAGAAGATCCTCCACTAGCTGATGCCATAAAATGTTGTTCGGCAGCTACCAAGTGTGTGAACTAATGCATCCCACTCCTCAATTCTTGATCTGATTGAAGTGGAAGGGGAACTGGATGTGCAGTATCCCTAGGAGTCACCCTAAGTGGTAGAGGAGATAGTAATGGCTAGAAGGGGTCTCGCGCTGGGCCTCAGACTGGGCCCCATCTACTGGGTACCCTGCTGGTCCCCTCACCCGCTGATGTATCTCTCCTCTGACTAGGCGTAGTCTTCCTAGTCATTATCATCTCTTTGTGCAAACATAAATACGTAAGTATAACTCAAATTTCCTATAACCCATATATATATATAACACGATTTAGATTTTAAAGAAGGGTAACAAACTCCTAAATGTCATGTAGTCCATAGGGCCACATTACTAGACAATTTGAGAAACAAAATATAAAACTTAAGGGAATCTAGCTTTAACTGAATATCAATATAAAGCATGGCCGACAAGGCCGTCATAACTACTATAGTTGACAAACCAACAAAAATATACATACAAGGCCTACAAGCCAAACATACTATACTGACTGACAAGATATGGCTACAAGCCTCTACTAGTTGATGTATTGTAATTGGAACAGTGCCCCGATGTAAGGCCCTGTAAAACATTTCCTGAAAATTGGGATTCTTGTCGGACGTTTTGGATTGAACAGTGCGTTAAAAGTTAAGGAAAATATTTTGCAAAAAAGGGGCATTTCAGCTGTCCACTATGCGGCCGCAGAATCACTCTATGGACTGCAAAAATTCCGTAGTGTGAGGCAACCCTTTGGTCAATTTTGATGCAAATTTTGCGCACCATTATGCGATCGCATAACCATTTAGCATTTGCGGACCATTATGCGATGGCAAAGTCAGGCTGCATGGCATTCCAGTCTCAATCATTTCAGATCGAGGGGCATAGTTCACGACCAATATTTTGAGGACATTTCAGCAAGGGTTGGGTACTCAAGTGAATCTTAGCACAACCTTCCATCAACAAACCGATGGTCAAGTAGAGCGAACTATTCGGATGCTTGACGACATGTTGCATTCTTGTGTTCTTGAATTCAAGGGTAGTTGTGATGATAATTTGTCGCTCATAGAGTTTGCTTATTACAAAAGCTTCCATGTCATTATTCAAATGGCGTTGTTCGAGGAATTGTATGGTAGGAGATGTGGATCGCTGATTAGGTGGTTCAAGATTGGGGAAGTTGAATTGATAGGGCTAGACCTTGTGCATCAGGTTATGGAGAAGGTTAAAATGATAAAGGAGCGGTTAAAAACTGCTTAGAATCGTTAGAAGTCCTTTTCGGATGTTCGTCGCAAAGACATGGAATTCAAAGAAGATGATTGGGTATTCTTGAAGGTTTTCCCCATGAAGGGTATTATGCGGTTTAGAAAGAAACGAAAATTGAGGCGGAGGTACGTCGGGCCGTACAAAATCATTCAAAGGATCGGTCAGGTGGCATGCAAGCTTGATCTACCACCCGAGATCTCGTTAGTACACCCGTTATTTCAAAGAAACAAAGAAATCGCCTCTGTGAAAGTGTTATTGCGAAACCATCAGGTTGAAGAAGCTACGTGGGAAGCCGAGGATGAAATGAAAAAGAAGCACCCCCATTTGTTTGAATAGCCATGTAATTGTTCCTATGAAGTTACTCCCTTTAAACTTTGTATTATTTGTTCAATTAATGCAAATGGGTTCTTTTGAGTTGTAAATGTTGCTTATGAGGCCATGGTTGGTATTGATGTGAGTCTTTGTTACGTCGTTGGCTTGTGCATATATTGTAAGGTGTATTTCTGGGGCTCTCTGACAGGTGGATAGGCCTAAATACAAAGGAAACTCTGGCAAAATGTATTGGAAATCTAGTGAGTTAGTTAAATTTGGGGATGCTGGTGTGTGGTATGAAAACCAAGCTGCATAAGTTGCTAATTGTGGACCTTAATCCTAATTCAAGGACGAATGATCTTAAGTGGGGGAGGATGCAAGGCCCCGTAAAAGTTTTCCTAAAAACTGTGATTCTTTGACATTGAGCTAGGTTTAGAGGTCAATATTAGTAGAAATGTTTTTGGACTTTTTGGATTGAATCGTGCGTAAAAAGTTAAGGAAACTATTTTACAGAAAAAAGGCATTTTTGTTGTCCACTATGCGGCCGCAGAATCACTCTACGGATCGCAGAATGGCCGCAGTGTGAGGCAGCCCTTTGGCCAATTTTGATGCCTTTTTTGTGACCATTATGCGATCCTAGAACCATTTCGCGGGCCGCACATTGATCGTATATTTTCCCTTGAGATTTGTCGTATGGGAGTTCTGCGGTGCATTATGTGACTGCAAAACAGTTATGCGGACCGCAAACTGGTCGCAAAACGAAACAGAAAATGCCTGGGTTTAGGGTCGATTATGCGGCCCCTTTGCGGGCCACAGAAGCATTACGTGATCGCATATGCGACCGCAGATTTGTGTCGAGGCTCCCATTTCTTTACTTTTAAACCCGACCCTATTCCGTTAAAACACCCATGTTAGACCATCTTGAGCATATTCTCTGTTATTTGTAGTGTGTGAGAAGAGAGTTCCAAGGGAGGACCTACTCTTCACCCAAATTTGTTCTTCAATTATGATTTAAAACATTTATGATATTCAAATGAGGCATCTAAATCTTCATCCTAAGAGGTAAGACTTCATCACCCCAACTCTTAATTTCAAAACATAGCTATAATGGGCCACTAGGGGGATAATTCATGGGATTAGGGGTGATTAAATTGCATGCATGTGTTCCTAGAAGTGGTGGGGAAGTTGTAATCAAGAATAGAGAATTGTAAAGAAAATATAGAAAAGAATAGGGGAATGGGTTGGTGTAATCTTTCATGAAAAGGACCATAAAACCTCAATAAACACATAGTGTTTGATAGAATTCTCAAGTGAGCTAGAATCTTGATCATCATTCTAATTTTTTATTCAATTTGTTGTACTCCTAAAATAGATTGAAGGTTCTAAGGGTTCCAGAATTATTGTAGAAAATAAGGAAAGCTCAATTGAGGTATGTATGGCTAAACCTCCTCCTTCTTAGAATCCAAACCCCAATATTTGTGAAATTGGTGTAAGAGCCTAAACTGATTATACTAGAACTAATAATCCTGAATGTGTTGTGCTAAATGATATGTGTTCGATAATTGTACTAAATATTCTTCGTGTCATCTTTCCCTTCGAGGATATGTGCAAAAATATGGATTATGTGCTAAGAAAGGTTAAGACATCATGTCAAAAATCTGTATAAAGATTGTTATGCCAATTTGTGTGACGGTCCTCTATGTTATAGAATCTTTCCAAGTCTTTCCCTTGTGTGAACAAATACCTTTCATGATGCCGTTGATAATGTTATTAAATGAGTAAAAAGGGAAAACTTTAAAATGTAAAATACGGCCAAAGAGCCATGAACCATTTAATAAAAGAGGCCCTCGTGCTAATGTATCAAAATATGGGAAAGAAATGTGAAGTGAGATGAAATTGTGAATATGGTTGATGTCTCGAATAAGATAGCTTAGGCGATCTGTCCGAGATCAGACTCGGTGTAAGAATATAGTGGCATTGTGGATGAAATTTCGTTAATGTTCATCTTAAGAATGACGACCTAATCTCAGCTCATACTTTGTGACTTTGTCTATCCAATATGATTTTCCTCAATATTGATCTACAATATACCACTGATAACTTGAAACTTCTTGCGTAAAACCTTTCCCCTAGGTCTTATGTTGCATCGAGGAATATTTGAAGTTATTTTCATAATCGTATTTCATAGTATCTCGATGTGATTCACCTATGGGGGTATTCTAATCTCGTGCCATCCGCGAAATCGTTTCTCCTTCTCTTTATTTCTTCTTCAAATCATTATTCAATTAAAGGCGCAAACGTTATGTTTTATCTGTCATAATTACACCTTCATTTCACTACCAGTGCAGCATTCCATCTCTTATAAATGCTACTAGTCTCAGACTCCATTGAGTTCACTCAGGCTATACTGAGCCTTCCGTTACTTAGAGAACCCATCAACTTTATTTTTTTCATGGGCTTAATCCCGAGAACTTATTCATTCTCTTCACCTTCTCACTCACCCTCTCTTGTTCTAACTTTTGTCTTCCTAAAACCTTGTCGCTCTATCATACTTTAGCTTGTGACCTACATATATCCATTTATACTGCTCGCAATGTTGCTTGCACTATAGATTTCATTTGTCTTAACTTACCGTTCGCACTGGCTCCTTATTTATCAATAACATCCCAAGCAGAAACGCTTACTGCCTTTCCTTGACATCGTGTTTGCATAATGTTCTGGAATCGTAGTATATCTGTAGGATTTGGATAAGTGCAATTTCACTCCTTTCTTATTTTTGTCGCATTCTTCCTTTACCATTCCATAATTACTATAACCACTTAATTCTGATTTAATATCACATCACTCCATATTCCCCACTTTAGGAGAGTACTAAGAGTTGGAGCTACGACAACCTGCCTATAAATGATCTGCCTATTCATTTTTGGCGTTCTTTCACATCATCGATGACCTTTACCCTCCTTGTGGTAATCCTTTTGTACTAAGGAAAACGAAGTTCCTTACTCGCGAGGTGACAATTACTATAACTGGCACATACAGTCTCTTAAGCTTAACTTTGCTCACATTTCTTACTTTAGGGAAGCATCTTGCTGAATGACCATTTTCTTAATTTCTCATGAATCGTCTTCTGTTCTCCATTCTATTATTGTCGGTATAAAATCTGAAATTCTCATGATGTCGACCATTATCAAATCACTAAATCCCTAATTCATGTTTACTTTATCTTGTTCACCAACCTATACTAATCTCTATTATTCTGGGGTCTAGCTTTTCATATTGTTAATCACGTTAGAGTCACGAACGTATTTCTTGAAATGTGGATATGACTTCATGGCCTATACTCTTTTGTTGTCTTAAGGCCTATCACCTCTCGTCTCTTCCTTCACCTGACTATGGACCCGGTTATACCGTCATCTTTTTGATCTACCGTTGTCATCCATGTATCGCATCTTACACGTAATTCTTCCTTATCTCTCTTATCATTACTCTGCTAATATTTCTGCCTATCCATTTCTTGTGAAAACTTCAACAAGACATTCTTTTGCTTTTTGCTCCCCTTGCTTCATCCATCAGCTCTACTAGGGACAAGAGTCAAACTAAGGTAATATTTATCCCTTCCAGGCTTTCAGTGCCTATCTTCTAAATTTTTTTTATCATGCTAGTATTCACATCTAATTGTATAAGTGCACCATTTGGGTTTCTGACAAGAAGATCTATTAGCACATTTGTAATATCCTTCGGAAATGTAAACTAACACAAACAATCCTTTCACCATTTTGGGTTACTCTAACCCGAGCCGGATCCTGATGTTATGTCCTTTTCTTTAAATCACATGTTAGCCACCATAGGGCACAATTGAGATGGGTGCGTCCAACTGTACATACCTCTGTTGCTTTTTAATATTATTCGAAAAGCTTAAATTTCTTCTGCCTGAATTATAAACACTCTTAACCTTCATTAACTGGGCGCCTCGTGCCCTTCTTCATCTTGCTTTTTTGCTTGTTGAAACTTGTATTTATCTTCTGAATCTCTAATTTCCTTTCACCATAAAGGTGGATAGGTATTCTTTCTTCAAGGCTCCTAATCAAGAGTCTTACACCTTTCAGTACGCACATGATCTGCTGAACACCTCAAATTTACTTATCATAAGCATGATGTAGAGTCGAGTTCCTATTACTCAAATCTTCCATAGCCATATCTTTTACCAACCGTCTTTCTGGATGTAGGTATCATCTTATTGCGAATAAAATAGAAGTTAGGAATTTGAATTCTTAAAACTACGCTCTACCACACGATCTAGAGTAAGAAGAAAGAGTGACAGTCCTAAATGCCCTGTAGCCTCCTGCTTATAAGTGTGGTGCACGACACACCGATAAACAAGACTCTACTAGAGACGGACTGTAGACTCCGAAGGATAGAACTGCTCTATTACCACTTTTTACATGACCCAAAACGATGAGCCGCGATGGGAACCCGGTACCTTACTCAACCGAGTACCAATGTAACATATCTTTCTTATTACAATATCATAGATAGGTGGGCCAGAAGGCGTGTCATGATACAACCACAGTAAACATGAGGGAATACCCAACATAAAATGTCCCAACCTGATATAGAAACTTATACCTGTGACTTATGAGCCTATAAGGCCAACGTGATCCATTATACACTTTAAATATAAGCCAACAAGGCCATACAAATATCCATACACATGACATCTGTCTACAAGCCTGTAGACTCCCAAGGATAGAACTGCTCTAATACCACTTTTTACACGACCCAAAACGATGAGCCGTGATGGGAACCCGGTACCTTACTCAACCGAGTACCAATGTAACATATCTTTCTTATTACATTATCATAGATAGGTGGGCCAGAAGGCGTGTCATGATACAACCATAGTAAACATGAGGGAATACCCAACATAGAATGTCCCAACCTGATATAGAAACTTATACCTGTGACTTATGAGCCTATAAGGCCAACATGATCCATTATACACTTTAAATATAAGCCAACAAGGCCATACAAATATCCATACACATGACATCTGTCTACAAGCCTGTAAGAGTACATACTTATCATAAAGGTCGGGACTGACCTCACCGTACCAACCACTACATATACTAATCATACGAACCAATTAAGCAACTCCGGAGCACTGGAGTGCATCAACATCTTCCGCTGAGCTGATAGCCTACTTGGAAGATTCTAGATCTGTTTATCAAGACATGCGGGCATGAAATGCAATGTCCCCAGGCAAAAGGGACGTCAATACAAATAATGTACCAAGTATGTAAGGAATGAAAATTAGTATATAATAGACATGAGAGAAACACAGAGTAAAAGAGACGACATGTAAGTCTGAATAACTCTGTAAATATATGTGTGTGTGTATGTATGTCATGTTATGCATAGGTACATGTGTTCATAACATCATCAAGCCTCTAGGCGCATCCCATTCATATCACCTCGGCCACTGCGGGAAAATCTTCAACGTGTACCAGCTGATCAGGTGGTGGTGCGTATATAACACCGTAACCTTTTTCCATATCCCATATACATATAATATAAATATATATGTGTATATAATTCCATCTGGTCATAAGTCAATGTAAATGAAAGCAATGCATGAGAAGTACGTCAATAAAATATTTTGGAGTGTCATAAGACCATTATGCCTCTGATTTATATCATGAAGTAGACTTTATCATCTTACGTATTTTCTGAGACCCATGAACAGATGATAAAATAAATGGACACATGGGGAATCAAGAACAAAGGCATCTCTAGTATTTCTATGAATAGAGTCGTTTATGGAAATTCTGCATTTGCTCGTTTCGTTTGTGTCGTATAGATCATGCCAGAAGGAAATAAAGTATAACCTTAACATACCTGAGCCATTCTCTTGATAATTCCTCTAACACACGTTAATTGCGACAAAACACGAAATGAGTCGTATGAAAAGCTCGAAGCAATCACGTTGCTTATGCAAAGAAAATCTTGGCTGAAACCTTTCCTTAAGAATTTTGTAACAATGTTGCTATTTGGAAAGTGAATTAAAGTTGTTATGTTTCATGGATTAGAAAATTATTTGGATGGTAACATATATGTGTAGAGATTTACAAAATGACTTAAAAAGGATTTTTTAACTTTTGAGAGTGGGCCCCACTTGATGGCTTAGTTGGCCAATAATTTCTTCAAATTTTTCCACCTTTCATGTGTCATTTAGTCATTAATTTGAACATAGTTGGCTGCCATGTTTCTACACCTTGAGCTCATCCAAAGACCTTAGTTAATTATCAACAATTCCTTAATCAACTTGTTAATCTCCAATTAATCAATAATTAATTAATTACCCACATAATTAAGAATTGTCTAAAATTACTTAAAATACTACTCACTTTTAACACACCTTATACACCTTACTATCATGGCCATGTGGTACGTCGTATGGTACTAGTCCATAGATACCGGGTATTTTTGCTCGGGCCGTATTTTATACCAAAATGTCAAACTTCGACGAATTTTTTTTTAATTTGCTTACCCTCTCACCCTCACGAATTTACTCTTCAATTGTTTGAAATATCATAATACTTACAATCTTCAAATAATCTTGTCCTTGAACTGATGTTAATTATCTTACGACAAATCCACCGTACAATACTACATGGTGTATCATTGTTGTAATTTAATATTGCAAAGCGTAACATCATTGTAATATAGTACTGCGAGGCATAACATCATCGTAATATGATACTACGAGGCGTAACATCATCGTAATATAATACTGCGGGGCATAACATCATCGTAATATAATACTGCGTGGCATAACACAACTGATCAAATAAATCATCAATCCTCGGGAGGGGGTACTTATTCTTGACTATCACCTTATTCAATTGTCTGTAATCAATACGCATCCGCAAGTAAACATCTTTTTTCCTCACAAACAACACAGGTGCTCCCCACGGTGATGTACAAAGTCTAATAAAGCCTTTTTCAAGCAAGTCCCTTAGTTGTTCCTTCAACTCTATTAGCTTTGCGGCTGTTATTCTATAGGAAGGAATGGATAGTGGTTGAGTATCTGGTAATATGTCAATAGCAAACTCAATTTCTCGCTCTGGCGGAAGACCTGGAAGCTCATTGGGAAAAACATTGAGAAACTCATTAACCACAGTGATAGATTGAATGGTTTGTGACTCTACTTTCAGATCCTCTACCCGAACTAAGTGATAAATATAGTGCTTCCTGAACATCTTCCTTTCCTTGAGATAGGAAATAAACCTACCTATCGGAGATGTCGTATTACCTTTCCATTCCAAAACAGGCTCCCCTGGGAATTGGAATCAGACCATCTTTGATCTACAATCAACGTTGTCATAACAAGAAGCCAACCAATCCATACCCATTATAACATCAAATTCCACCATATCTAACTCGATTAGGTCTGCTACTATAGATCGACTATGAACTACTACTATACAATCACTGTATACCCACCTTGATATCACTGGATCGCCAACAAGCATGGACACCTCAAAAGGTTTAACCAACTCAGGTTTTATTCCAAATTTACTACCAACCAAAGGAGTAACATATGATAAGGTGGAACCTGGGTTAATAAATGCATATACATCATATGAGAAGACTAATAATATACATGTAACAACATCAGGTGACGACTCGTGATCCTGTCGACCTGCTAATGCATAAATGCGTTTTGAGGACCGCTCGAGCTAGATGCTCCACCTCTACCTCTACCACGACCGATTAGTTCTTGTGAACCTTGCCTAGAGGGACGTACTGATGATGACGAACCAACTACAGATCCCACTGGCAGAACTATGCTTACATCACCTCTCATCGGACAATCCCTCATAACGTGGCTGAGATAACCACAAGTATAACAAACACACTATCCCATACGGCACTGCCCATCATACTGCTTACCACATTGAGCACATCGTGGAAAGGGCATCATCATCTGACTTGACTCACCCCTATATAGAGAACTTAAGGCCTTGGAATTTTTACTAGGCCCTGAATATATGGAACGATCAAATCTCCTACCAGCGAACTGAAGGGGTGCTCTAGCCGATGGCTGGCCTTGATACCTCGAGTATTGTTGTCTCTGACCACCTCAGAACTCACTAGAAGGACACGAAGATCTTGCTCTCTTACTCTGGGCCCTATCATGCTCACGATCACCCTCCATACGATAAATATCCTTGCCTAGCTGAAGTTAGACCAACATACAGTTGTTAAGCAAGTGCGACTCTAACCCCATCACGAACTAGTGAACCAGATCCTCCATCTTAGATACAATAATGAAATCATACCTAGCCAACGAATCAAGCGGAATGTTATACTCCCGAACACTCATATTACCATGTTAAAGGGTCAAGAACCTATCAGCTGTGGCCCGTCTAAGCTCTGGTGGCAGATAATGATGAACAAAAGCCTCTGTAAACTCCTGCCATACTGTTGGAGGGGCATCCTAACCTCTAGACAACTCCCAAGACTCGTACCAATTAACTGCAACATCTTGAAGTCCATAGGATGATAGCTCAACTGACTCAGTCGCAGTGGCCTTCATTACCCTCAAAGTCCTCTGAATCCCATCGATAAATACTTAAGGGTCCTCGTTTTGATCTGCTCCAGTGAATATCGGAAGGTCCAGATTAAGGAAATCACAAACCCTCGCACTGATGGACCTATCAGATATGGCCCGTCTAAGCTCAGGTGGAAGATAATGACGAAGAAAAGCCTCTGTAAACTCCTATCATACTATTGGAGGGGCATCCTCACCTCTAGACAACTCCCAAGACTCGTACCAATTAACTACAACATCTTGAAGTCCGTAGGAATCTAGCTCAACTGACTTAGTCGCAGTGGACTTCATTACCCTCAAAGTCCTCTACATCCTGTCGATAAATACTTGAGGGTCCTCATTTTGATCTTCTCCGGTGAATACCGGAAGGTCCAAATTAATAAAATCACGAACCCTCGCACTAATGGACCTATCTGCATGACCAATACCTACCTCCTAAGGTCGATCCTGTGCGCCTACAAATCGATTTAATAGCTTAATGGAACCTCACTATGAGACTCTCCCCAAACCTTGGTAACTGGTGGGGCTCAACTAGTAGTCTCACTAGACATAGACTTGCCCTTCTAGGCTGTTGCAGCCTTCTTAGGCATCGCTGAAAACATAACACATCGTTAGGAAAATGAATTTTTATATCGCACGATCTAAGATAAGAAGGGAGGATAACATCCTATATGTCCCGTAGCTTCTTGTTTATAAATGTGATGCACAACACACTCACAAATAAGACTCTACTAGACACTATCTGTAACAACCCGAGGATAGAACTGCTCTGGTATAACTTTTTTCACGACCCAAACCGATTGGCCACGATGAGTGCCCGTATCCTACCTGTCGAACACCCGTAAGCATGCGTCTCAGATAAAAACATGAATTAACGGTAGGTCATTGTTACATCCCAATTTCCCCTTCGGTAAGACGTCTTGACGGCACCTATTGGCCACTACTAGGTAAGCCTAATAACGTCAAAATAACGGAAATAAGCAATAATTGAAAGCTGAACTTCAATAGATATTATATAATGGTAAAATGCCGCTCGGCATATACAAGTAAAATCAATACTCGAATATACACAGTATCCCAAAACCCGGTAATCATGAGTCACAAGCTCAAAGAGAAACTGTCTAACTGTCTCCTACACATCGCCTAAAACAAATAAAGGAGGGAAAAATAATATAAGGGATAGAGGGGGACTCTGAGGATCTTCGGGCGCGTGCAGATGTACCTTTAAGTCTCCTGTAGGCTGCACTAATTATGAGGCGGATAAAAGTTACATTGATCTGCACACGGAAACATATTTAGGAAGGGCGTGAGTACACCACAATAGTACCCAGTAAGTGCCAAGCCTAACCTCGGTCGAGTAGTGACGAGGTTAGGTCAGGGCCCTACAAAAACATGTATATATAATGAAGAAAATAAAAGGAAATATCGCAATAATAAAGTATGATATGTAACAAGGAAAGAATCATGGAAAAATCAACAGCTCAGAACACAACAGTTCAACAGGGGATCTCGCGAGATACCGTCTCGTAATCCAAAACGTAAATGTGCAGGGGGATCTCCCGGAATACCATTCTGCAGTCCCAATGTAAATATGCAAGATAGGGGGGATCTCTCGGAATACCGTTTCGTTGTCCTAAAGTAAATATGCAGTACAGAGGGATCTCCCGGAATACCGGTCCGTAGTCCCAAATTAAATATGCAGTCAAACAACCAAATTCAATAGATACGACACAAAAATCTTGCAATTTAACCTAAGTACAAGCTAAGGACGACATGTAAGATCACCAAACATGTTGCACGTAGTTCACGTAAACAATTAAGGCAAGTAGGCATGCTTTCTTATTCTAACAAGGTACTACACATGCTAATGAAGTCAAGTAGGAGAAAATACAGGTATAATTTAATGAAAATCTTATTTTTACAACAATTAGCCTGTATACATACTCGTCACCTCACGTACGTGACGCTCATATCAACAATAATACAATCCTATAGGAATTTCCCCCACACAAGGTTAGGCAAGCCACTTACCTCGATCCAAGCTCAAATCAATCCAAAATTACGCTGTTTCCACGAATATCTGACTCTGAATGGCCCAAATCTAGCCAAATCAAATTACATAGAAATAATGTAACGAACGAAATCAAAGTTAAAGCAAGAAATTGTAAAATCGCCTTGAAGTCTCCCTAGGCCCACGCCTCGAAATCGGGTAAAAATCACAAAATACGAACACCCATTCACTCACGAATTCACTCGTACCAAAATTACTCGAATCCGGTACAGAAATCTTGATCAAAACCCCAAAATTTGGCCTAAGAATCTTTCTCAATATTTCCAAAATTTTCACCCCAAATCCGAAATTAAATGATGAATTCAAGCATATATTAGTGGAATATAATCACAAAGGAGTTAGGAATCATTACCCAATGACTTCCTCTGAAAAACTCTCAAAATTTTGCCGCCCTGTGAGCTCTCAATTGAAATTTTTGTGATATGAACTCATACCCTCAATATTGCCATTTTCTGCTTTGCGATTATCGCTTCTGCGACTCTAGGGCCGCATCAGCGGTCTCGCACCTGCGGAAGAACCATCGCAGATGTGAAGTACTCTTAAATGGGTCTGGACCGCATCTCCGAGCACTAGGCCGCACCTGCAAGCCTGCTCCTACGGTCCCCAACCGCTTATGCGGATACCTCACTGCACCTGCGGCCCCAGCTGACAAGGCCCATATCCGCTTCTGTGATTCCATAGCCTTTTCTGCGGCACCGCGCCTACGGCCCAAAGTGCGCAGGTGCGGTTACACCAGATACAATAGCCTCAGCCATTTCCTAAGTCTCAATTCGACCCGTTGAGCATCCGAAACATACCTGAGGCCCCCACGACCTCAACCAAACGTACCAACAAATCCTAAAACACCATATGAACTTAGTAGAGCCTTCAAAACACATCGAACAACATCAAAAAAATGAATTACACACGGATTCAGGCCTTATGAACTGTGAAATTTCTAAATTTTTCAAACGACGTCGAAACATATCAAATCCCGTCTGAATGACCTCAATATTACACAAAAGTCAAAAAGGACACATCGAACCTATTCCAACTACAAAAATTCCATCCCGAGCCCGATATCAAATTTTCCACCACCGACCAAAATCGACAAAATTCCAATTTTTGCCAATTCAAGCATAATTCCACTACGGACCTCCAATTCACATTCTGAACACGCTCCTAAGTCAAAATCACCTAACGGAGCTAACGGAACTATCTAAATTCAAACCCGAGGTCATTTACATGCAAGTCGACATTCGATCGACTTTTCCAACTTAAGCTCCCAATTAAGAGACTAAGTGTCTCAATTCACTCCGAAAACCAAAACGAACCCTCACAGCTAGACACAATAGCAGAAATAGGTATGGGGAAAGTAGTTAGTAGGGGATCAAGAATCTAACACTCAAAATGAGTGGTCGGGTCGTTACTTCCTCCCTTTCCTAAAATAATTGTTTGTCCTCGAACGATCATAGATACATACCTGAAACTGTGAAAATATGAGGATAACGGCTGCGCATATCCCGCTCGGTCTCCCAAGTCGCCTCCTCGACCAACTGACCCCGCTATTCAACCTTTACCGAAGTAATGTTCTTTGACCTTAACTTTATGACGTACATGTTCATTGCCACTGGCTCCTTAACATAAGATAGATCTTTGTCCAACTGGACTGAGCTGAAATCCAATACATGTGCCTGTAATGACCCAGCTGGTCGTTTTGTGTGTTGCGACTCCGCTCCCGTAAATTACTCTTTCCTTAGCGGCTACTCGTGCCTAATGATTTGTGGGGGCATGTAGTTCGAGATTCAGAAGTGATTTGGCCAGTTCAGGAACACTTGGTTCCTAAAGGCTAGCCTATTTGGCTAATTTTTGTTCTGAGCAGCATTTTGAGCAAACGACCTCAGAATCAAGTGCTGACAGCTCCAGCAGCTCCGGATGATGATTTCGGACTTGAGCGTATGTTCGCCTTGGGTTTCTGATGACCCGGGATTATTTCGGCACCTGAATTGGAATTCAAGATTTCATAAGATTTAAAATTCGGTCTGGAATTGGACCTCATGATATCATGGTCCGAATGGAATTCCGGAACTGGCAATAGTTCCGTATAGTCATTTATGACTTGTCCGCAAAATTTGGGGTCATTCCGAGCAGTATAGACCCGTTCGGCGTATTGGTGAGCCATTTGAATTTTCTTGAAATCTTAAGTTTGGAACTAAGGGGTTTTGGAGAGTGATTTATAGTTTGGACGATGTTTTTAGTGTTCTGGGAGCTCGAGCGAGTCCGTCATATGATTTGGGATTGGTTGGTGTAATTTGTCGAGGGCTCGGGTGGGCCCAGGGGTCTCCCGGACCCCAAGCGGGGTCAAAAACCAGCAATTTCATAGCTGGTGGGAATTTTCTTGTGTGACCGCACCTGCGGTCCATGAGCCCCAGGCGCGTCGCGCCTGCGGCCAATCCATCGCAGGAGCGGCCTTTGTCGCAGGAGCGACCTCCGCAGGAGCGGTCCAGGCTTCGCAGGCGCGACCTCCCCAGGGCCCAGGCCAAATCGCAGGCGCGACCTTTTTTCACCAAGGGCCGCAGGGGCGGAAACTGCTAGGCAGTTCTATAAAAGGCCCATTTCGTGAATTTTCTTCCCAAACTCATTTTTCCTCCATTGTTGAGACCCCTAGGAGCTCCAGATCAGTTGTCGCGAGTCATTTACTCAGGTAAGTAATTCTTTGACTTTCCGCATGTTTATAACTTCGATTCTTGAGGAATTTCCACTTCCAAAATTCATAAAAATCCATGGGAAGGCTTGGGAAAAATAGAGGGTTTTGAGAAAATTGAATTTCTGATTTTTGGGCTATTATAGGATGATTAATTTAGTTAATCTTGATCCTTAGGCGACGTATAGCGCATTTCTTCAAGAATCGTAATTTTCCGGACGCCGAGGCTCGGAGTTGAATATTCCAAGTACGTCAAGAATGTGTTTTAAGGGAAATCTTTGATAAATCCTCCTCGATTCCTCCTAAATTGATATAATTATGTGTTTTTGGTTAGTTGCGAGCCAGAGAAGGTAATTCGGAGGATTTGTGCGTCTTGTTGATTGGTCCGTCGACCGGAGGAGTACTTGTCCAGGTGAGTCTCCTTTCCAAATTTTGTAAAGGGGAAACATCCCCTAGAATCTTTGTTGCTAATTGTGATTGTTGAGGGGGCTGCGTACGTACCAAGTGATGAGAGTCCGTACGTGGCATCTATATTGTATGTTGGGTAGCCATAGGACCCACGAGCATGTTCTAGCTGTTTGTTTGATATTATCTGATGCTTTGTACAAGTTATTTGCCGATATATGATGAAATGGAGCTATGATAGCTTTGAGTTAAATGTACATATTAT
>ML272543.1:46010-58289 GCA_005239495.1 Nicotiana undulata | reverse complement strand
TTCCTTCTTGTACTTGAATTGTTCCATCATGGTAATATTGTGAGCAAAGAGGATAATATGATAAAAATCCTAACTTTGGCTATCAAGTGAGATGTGAGTATCCGATCCCGCTGAGTGTGTGGGCGAGTCGGTACCACGGTGTCTAAATATACCCATATATATATATATGCATTCATGCAGTCATATATACGCATTCATGCATTCATGGCCCCCAAGTCACAGGTTTGATTCGTGATCGGGGAGAACTTATATTTTTACCAGCCCCTGAGTCACAGGTTTGATACGTGATCAGGGAGAGATCAGACTTATTTTACTAGCCCCTGAGTCACAGGTTTGAATCGTGATCAGGGAGAATTATACTACTATTTCTTTGGCCCCCGAGTCACATGTATGATTCGTGATCGGGGAGAACTTATTTTTCTTTGGCCCCCGAGTCACAGGCATGATTCGTGATCGGGGAGAGTTTACTTTGCATCATTGGCCCCGAGTCACAGGTATGATTTGTGATTGGGAGATTATATATATACGTCATTGGCCCTTGAGTCGCATGAATGATTCACAAGCAGAGAGAGATATTTGCCCACGAGTCGCATGGATGATTCGCGATCGTGGAGATTTTATCGAGGCTGCGCACGAGTCGTAGGTATGATTCGCGAGCGTGTGGAGCTTTATGACTGAGTCAGTCCTTATGACCCATCCTTATGACTTCGGCCGATAGTCTTGTTCGTGTCGGTTATATATATATATATATATATACATACATAAGCATTGCATTGAGTTGGGATCGTACGATGGTGAGTTAAGTAACGATACAGAGAATTGAAAAGTGAATAACTGAAATAACAAGATAAGATAAATCGCAGATAATGAGAAGGAAAACAAGTGATACATATGGTTAGTCTACAAAGAGAGGTTATGTTTAAGATCAGTTACATGTTTGTTGATTACATGTCCTTATACTTGATGTATTTTCTCACATGATTTTATTGCTCGGTTTGTATCTTATTTCATTATGTACTGGACCTTAGTGGGTATATATTCTACCTCTCGTCACTACTATTTACGAGTTTATACGGGATACACACTGGGTACATATTTGTTTATATGTACTCATGCTGCACTTTCTTTCTTTTTCTGCACTTGATTGTGCAGGTCTTGAGGCTGGTCCGTCTGGTCGTCCGCCTGCTGATAGATACTGATCGCGGTGTCACTCCATACGGTGAGATGTCTTCTTCGCGTCATCCTGACAACACCTCTGGAGCCTTCTAGTTTCATTTTGCTCAGTCTTTTGTTCCAGACTGCGGCTTGTATATTTTTGTATATGTATATTTCAGTTGTTGTATCTATGTAGCCGCCCGTTGACACTGTGACACTAGTCCTGGCACACACTTGTTGTAGTTATGTTGGTAATTTGGGGTTGTATATATTGGGCCTAGCTGTGGCTCAGCTTGTTTCTACGGCCTTATCCCATACCGTTGATTATATTCCGCACTTTTATTGTTATAGTTGTACGTTGGCTTGCCTAACCTCGCCGTTAGGTGCCATCACGACTTGAACTGGTTTTGGGTCGTGACAAGAGAGGTCAATAAGATGGAACTCCACCACATCACACACCCATAGCAACTCCGCAACGGTCACGAGAAATTTCATCTGAAAGGTCTACTACTCGTAGTGATGGGCAACAAGTAGGTGACCAAGCTAATGAGCCAAATAATTTGAAGCGGATGATTGCACAACACGCTAATGAAGCTCTACGTGCTTTTGCGAGTGGGTTTCTCAATGTTGTGCAGAACCTTTCACCAGTAAATACAACTCTAGAAAACCTACGTTCAGATCTTGACAACTCAAGAAGTGGAGAAATACCAAATAAATCAAGAGATGGAGGGTCTGGTACACCAAATAATTCCAATTCATAAAGCTTAGTACTAACCCTGCAGAAACAG
Organism: Nicotiana undulata; assembly: GCA_005239495.1. Lineage (NCBI taxonomy): Eukaryota > Viridiplantae > Streptophyta > Magnoliopsida > Solanales > Solanaceae > Nicotiana > Nicotiana undulata. The sequence continues at coordinate 56,346 of ML272543.1, read as the reverse complement.
CTCAAGGAGCAAATAAGTGGATATAACAGATACCTGGTGTACCTTTGATAATCGAAGGTGTTGATATCGATAAGTATTCGCAACAGCCCTAGAAACCAAGTGCAGCACCTTTACCAATTCCCAAAAAGTTCAAGAAGCCTGATATCCATAAATACGATAGGACTTCTGACCCACGGGACCACGTTACTGCATTCATCACAAGGGTTAAAGGCAATGATTTAACCAAGAAGGAAATTAAATCACTCTTGATAAAAAAATTTAAGAAACCCTCACGAAAGGGACATTAACACGGTATTCACTCGTACTTGAAAATTTTATTGATTCTTTTGTTTAGCTTGCATATTTATTTATAAAAGCACATTCGGGAGCTCAAAAAGGAGAGAAGAGAATGAAAGACATCTTCAAAGGAAAACAGGAAAGCACGGAATTGCTCAGGGAATTCGTGGATACATTCCAACGAGAAAGGATGATGTTGCCACGAGTACCTGATAATTGGGACGCTATGGAATTCACAAGTAATTTGAATGAAAAAAGTTTAGAAGCCCGAGAAGATTGAAAGAGAGTTTGCGAGAGTTTCCTGTTGCTACTTGGAATTGCGTGTACATTAGATACAGTACGAAGCTTTGAATAGAAAAAGACACGGTTACCCAACCAAGGGTAGAAGAAAGGCCGGGATCTAGACGTTCGGAAACGGAAATGAGGTCTAGTAAAAATAGGTACGAGCCTTACATGAGACCCGCGGGATGAGATTCCCGATCAAAACAAGAACATGCACGATTTGGTTCAAGATCAAGGCAAAAGGAGACAAGTCCCTCTTCCCGATTCAAAAGGGAGCGGGACACAACCAGAAGAAACGATTCAAACTCTCAAGCAAGAATAGGAGATTACAATTTCAACGTCAGTATATTAGAGTTGGTAGACGTTCTAAGAGGAATGGGTGACAAGGTACAGTGGATGAAAGAGATGAGGTCAGATCCCTGCAAAAGGAGTTAGGAATTTTGGTGCGAGTTCCATAATGATCATGGCTATAGAACAGCAGATTGCAGGCTTCTAAGGGAGAAGTTGAATATTTATTAAAGCAAGTCTATCTCATTGATTTGTTTAGTGAAAAAGGAAAACAATCTTACATGAAAAACATGTAAGAACCACCAAAGCCCCCATCATCAAAGAGAACGATAAATGTTCTAACCAGGGGTAAAGAAGTTAACGGGGTAACATACAGGCCAGCAAGAAAGACATCCAAGGTTACCGTTACCCACGGGAAATGGGTTCGTCATATTTTGGAAGGAGACATCATAATGTTCGACTATGAAGACGCGGATGGTTTGATAATTCCTCATAACAATGCGCTGGTAATATCTTTACTTGTACATGATACTAATGTTAAGCAAGTTTTGATTGACCTAGGTAGCTTAGTAAATATCATTCTACTAAGAATAGTGAATGAGAAGCAAGCAAATGATCGAATCATATCAAAAGAAAAGGAAGCGGGGAGCATTTAAAAATCAAGTAATCCATGATGAGGTACAAAAACTTCTGAAAATTGGTTCAATATGAGAGGTAAAGTACCCTGACTGGTTAGCTAATATGTCATAATTAAAGATGAATGGAAAGTGGTGAGTTTGTGTGGATTATATTGATTTAAATAAAGCTTGCGCTAAAGATTTGTTTCCTTTACCGCATATGTATCATTTAACTGATTCTACCGCATGTCAAGAACTTTAAGTTTTTTATATGCATATTATGTTTATAATTTGATAAAGATGGATCCTCTAGATGACGAAAAGACCTCGTTTATTACAGACAAAGGGACTTATTGCTACAAGGTAATGTCATTCGGTTTCAAAGTGCTGGAGCAACGTACCAAAGATTGGTGACCAAAATGGTTCAAGAACACTTAAAAACAACCATGGAGGTTTACATTAACGATATGTTGTCCAAATCAACACAAGCAAAGAGCTATTTCCAACACTTGACTGAAACATTCGAAATTCTCCGCAAGTATAACAAGAAGTTAAACCCATAAAATTTCGCCTTTGGTGCTGCATCAAGTATATTCTTGGGATTTCTTGTTTCAAACATGGGTATTGAAGTGAATCCCACTCAGATCAAAGCAATTGAGGAAATACCTGATGTGCTCACAAGCAAAAAAGAGGTACAAAGATTAACATGTAGAGTACCAGCTTTGGGAAGGTTTACATCCAAATCTTCAGAAAAATATTATAAATTCTTTTCAATATTGAAAAAGTAAAATCATTTTGAATGGACAAGCAAATGTCAACAAGCTTTGAAGGATTTGAAATCATACTTATCGAAACTGCCCTTGTTAGCAAAACCAAGGGATGGAGAAAGATTGCTTATATACTTGGTTGTGTCAGAAGTGGAAGTAAGCGCGATGACGGTACGTGAAGACGAGGGTAAGCAATTTCTAATTTATTATTTTAATAAATACTTATTAGATGCCGAGACACGGTATCCACATTTAGAGAAACTTACATTAGCATTTATTATGGCATCAAAAAAATTACGACCCTATTTCAATGCCATCCTATTTTTGTTATAAATGCTCTCCCACTAAAAAATATATTGCACAAGCAAGAATTTTCAAGAAGATTAGATAATGGGCTATAGAACTTAATATTATATATCAACCTAGAACTGCCATAAAATCTCAGGTACTAGCAGATTTCAGATTTAACCTACTTCCTGAAGCATAAAAAGAGGTACAAGTGTTTACTGGATCTAATCTGGGGACTTGGACCTTATTTACGGACGGTTCTTCGAATGTTAAAGGAGAAGGTTTGGGAATTGTTTTAATTCCACCCTCGGGAGAGATTATAAGACAGGAAATAAAGTGTTATCTAATTACTAACAATGAAGCAGATTATGAAGCTGTGATTGCAGGTTTTGAACTCGGAGAGAGCTTGGCATTGAAAAATCCTAATAAAAAGCGACTAGCAACTGGTAGTAAACCAAATGCAAGGAACTTATGTGGCTAGAGAGACATGAATGAAACAAATGCCTATAAAAGGTACAAGAATTACTGAGGCAGTTCCAAACTTGGAAAGATGTACAAATACCCACGGAAGAAAATGCAGAAGCTGATGCATTGGCAAACCTGGCGTCTGTGGCTGATGTGTCAAATGCAGAAAATGCAATTGTGGTACACTTGTTCCATTAAACCCTACATCAAACAAAGAATGAGGTAAATTTCTATACTTTAACTTGGGATTGGAGAAATGAGTTTATAAATTATTTGCAGTATGAAATTTTGCCTGAGGATAAAAAGAAATCCCTATTGCTACTGTTGAAAGCTTCTCAGTATTGCCTAATAGAGGGTAATTTGTATCGTAAAATGTTTGGAGGACCTTTAGCACAGTGTTTGGGACCTTCGCAAACCGAATATGTAAGGAGAGAAGTGCACGAGTGACATTGCGGTAATCATGCCGAGGGATGATCATTGGTGAAAACATTGATAAGAGCAAGATACTACTGGCCAAAAATGGAAGATGAAGCAGATAATTTTGTAACAAAGTGCGATAAGTGCCAATGATATGCAAATAATATGCATCGACGTGTAGAATTTCTAGATTCAATCATATCACCCTGGTCATTCATGAAATGGGGGATGGGCATCATAGGTCCTCTACATCAAGCCAATCTAAAGGTACGATTTTTATTAATTATAACGGATTATTTTCCAAATGGGTAGAAGCAGGTGCCTTTAAACAGGTACGAGAAAACGAAGCTATTCATTTTGAAGAAATATACTATGTCAATTTGGAGTCCCAATGGAAATCGTTTGCGATAATGGGCTTCAATTTGTAGGTGCGAAGACTACTAGTTTTTTCAAAAGTTGGAAAATTAAACGAATTACTTTAGATCCTTATCATCTCATAGCTAATGATCAAGTTGAGTCAATAAATTTGGTCAACTTCAACAATCTGAAGAAGCGAATAGAAGAATCAAAAGGCAAGTGGTCATATGCTACCAGGAGTATTATGGGCTTTACCAAACACTACGAAAATAAGCACGGGAGAAACATCATTCTCGCTCGTTTATGGAACTGGTGCTTTAATTCCAGTAGAGAAAGGAGAACCAAGCACATAGTACACGCATACAAATGAAGCGTCAAACAAAGAAGAACTTCATACAAACTTAGATTTGATAGAAGAGAGAAGGCAGGAAACTTTGTTTCGGATCAACACAAAAGAAAAGGATTGGACAAGCAAAGGATTGGACGGAACTACAATGGGAAGGCAAACCTAAGGTATTTCAAGATTGAAACTTTGTCCTCAAACAAAGTGTTTCGATCAACGCAAACGACAAATGGAGGAAAGCTAAGTCAGAATTGGGAAGGCCCATATAGAGTTAAAGGCGATGTTGGAAAAGGAGCATACGAGTTGGAACTATGGATTACAAGGTGTTACCATCCCATTGTAATGCAGTCCATTTGAAGAAGTATTACTTCTGAAGAAGTTAATACCCATGGTCAGGTATCATCGAAGTTCATTTTTAACTTTATTCATTTAATTTTCACTAACTATTTTTGATAATAGGAAAAAAGCTAGCACGTACAAGATGATGATATTAGACCCGAAAGACATGCAGAATACTTAATTATTCTTGTATAGGTTACAAAAACTTTGATGCCAAGGGTTAAGCAGTCATCATCTAAAAAGTTACCTCTGAGTCACGTGTGTATTTTCTTTTTCAGGGAAAGGACCAAAGTAAGGAGTTGATCCAGTATTCAAGATTTCATGCTTCAATACTCAAACACTGGGGGTTCTATGCATATGGAGAAGTACAAAAAGAAATAAGATATATACCACAAAAGCATAACTTATCCAAAGGAAAAACCTTGAAAGAAAGGACAAATTTTCAAGCTCGCAGAAAGAATGGGCAGTAAAGAGTTGAAGAACCTGCATAAAACTACACGAGCTTTTAGGTTAAGGCCATAAATTAAGTCACGGGATATTGTACCCGTACTTGTAAACCTGCTATAAAGAAAGCAATTATGAAATTATTGTACATAAATACTTATTTGGAAGTTCAAAATTAAAACTTCTTCAAATTGCTTCATATTTCATATCGTTGCACCAATATGAAGATGAGACGTCATCTTCATGCAGTGTTGTTAATATAAAAGGGCCCTCGTTTATTAAAAAATGTGCATATTAAGACGCGGTCTCTACTAAAGAATTTTCATGCATGTAAAAGCTCAAAAACATAAAGAGCAAAAATGCATAATATATGGTATGCAACGAAATGATATTAATGTCAGCATTCCAAACACAAGAAGGGAAAAACTTCCCAAAAATTACTTTGAAGAAAAAATAAAATGTTTCAATAAATACCCAAAAAGGTAAATTTCAAAGATAAATGGTGGAAAAACTAAGGAGCATCATCATATGGGGTAGAAGGGTCAACTTGAGAAGATGAAGGTTGGGCATCTTCTTGACCAGGGGCGAGACCATCTCTATCACCTTTGAAATTTTCATCCTCGGGTATTGAGAAACTTTGACGTTGTTGAGCTTTTTTCAATTGCCTCTCTAGCTTTGGAAATTTCAGCTCGAGGTTAAAACCATCCTAGCGAGCCTCGGTCAAAATCTCGAGATGGGTATTTAGCAAAGCCCAGCTAACATCAAGTGTTAGTTTGTATTCAAGAGTTTCATAGTCTTTTTCCAGTTGTTCAATCTCCGCCCTCGAGTCTTCTTTGTCCGATTCTGAAGCTTCATAGGATGCCTTCAAAGGTTCAAGAGAGCCCTCGAGAAACTTGATTTTATCAGAAGAGGCACAAAGATCCTCTTGAGATTGGGTGAGCATCTAAACTAAATCCCCAGCATACACCTCCTTCTTATTTAGCAGCTCTTACAAGCTCCTAATCTCCCCGGTTGCCTTTAAATGTTGCTAAGCAAAGGAAGATTCTAATCTGTCCTTATTATTTTCAACTCGATTGGAAGAGGCATTTAAAACCGCCAACTAAGCGGTGGTTACCTTCAATTGTTTCTCCAAAGCCCCTATTTCTTTAGCAAAAATTGTCTTTTTCAAGTTAAAGGCTTTCAAACTATTCCTTCCATTTGTGAGCTTCATAACGTAGCTCAATTACTTGTTGATCAGTCCAGGATATCATTCTCATTAGCTCCGTACTTATTAAATTGATATGCAAAAAGACAAGGTAGAAAAGCTATAAACCTAGAAAAAAAATGAAGAAAGTTAAGATAAGAAGGATATACCTTAAGGGCGGAGTGAACAACGTCATTCATTAAGGTCAAAGAGATATGAACTCAAGATTATCCCTCTCCACAGGGCCAATAAATGATTTCAACCATCCTGCAGCTCAGCTAGATTTCTTTAACAGATTACCACCATCGGGGGCTTCAATCAACAACCTTCTTCATGATTTGTACCCCGCTAGAAGGACCGGATTCTTCATGAGAGGCAACGACATGTGCGCTAACAGGAGCGATTGCAGGTAAGGTGGCAAAAGAAATGGGAAGACTAACGGCAAGAGAAATAGGTGTTATTGGAAGAGTAGTAAGTGGAGTCTCTTCAGCAACAGGGCCAAAATCTTCATCACCCTCGAATCCTTGGGCAAAAAGTCTATCAACAAGACTTGAGTGGGGGTTGCCAAAATGGTCAACATTTTTATCTTCATAGATGTCCAAATGGACGCTCTATGCTTCATCGACAAGGTTGAAAGGCACGGAGCCTGAAGGTAGGTCTTAAGGAACGGTGGCTTGATCATCAAGAACCACTTTTCTTGTAACTCGTGGCTTCCTCACTAAAGAGACATCTTCTTCTTCTTCTTCAGAGTCACGAGCTTCAGAATTCTTTCTCTTAGAAGAGGACACACTCAGCATTTATTCCTGCGGAGTGTTGAAAGAGAGCCTAGTAGTAGAAACAAAAGCGTACATAATGCCACGAATATCAAACCCTAGAAACAAAAAAAAAGGGGGGGTTAAGGAAAAAGAAGAAACATTAAAGGAAAAGCCATGGTAATAAAGAATAATGTGGATCTTCACTTTCCACCCAAACTTCTTCGAAAGAAATTTTCATGATCTTTGTTCCATGGGGGTAGTAGTCAACATTTTTTCTACCCAATCACGAAAGTCAGGAATTTCTCCAAAAACTTCCATGATTGGTGGAAAGTAAACAGAAACGCATGTAAGAAAGATTGAAATCTTGAGGGAAACAAAAAAGTTAAGAAAAATACTGACGTGCAAAGTCCAATTTCTCAAGGAAGGGAATGTTTTCGTCACCCATTAAGTCACGAGTGGGAAGAGTTATGAACCGGGCGTACCAGCCACGGTCACGGTCATCCTTAGGGTCGACTAAAACTCTCTTGCTTCTTTCCACAAGAGATAAAACACCTTATCGAAAGAGCTTCAAGGAGTATAGATGGAGTAAATGTTGAAAAGTAAAAGGAGCTGAGACCAAATTTGACAAATAACGAAGGCAAGCTACTACCCTCCACATAATCGGAACTATTTGACCAATATAGACATTGAAGTAAAGTCAAAATTAAATGATTACTGGGTCGATAGGAGGATTGAATCCTAAAGTAAAAGGGTAGGTGTAAACAAAACGAATAACCTTCGTGATAAGAGGTAATCCGATCATCAACAGTAGAGTAGCCACCGGGAAATTAGGTTTCCAATTACATTCAGAACGAACTAAGGGAAGAAGACCAGAAGTGATCAAAGTAGGGTAATGATCGGCAGGGTTACGTGATATTATGGAATAAACATGTTTTCTCATAGCTTCACGATATGATATGAAAGAAAATTCTCGAGGAAGAATTTCTGACACAACAGGCTCTTACATGGGTTCATTATGATCTTTCCCTCTAGTGGAAGATCTAGGAGTTGTTGAAGTTCTTTCTCTAGAAGAAGAGGGTTTTGTAGTGTTCTTCTGAGAAGAGGTAGAGCTACGGTTAGACAAAGAACCTAAGCTATGAAGTCTACCACCTCTTCTACTCCTAGTTGGGGCAGAAGAAGGAGGAAGTTCATCAATAATAACTACCTTACGAGGGTCTGATGGTGAAGAAGGCTTTGAAGAATGGGAAGTCATCTTTAACGGTAAAAATGCGGGGAAAGGAGAAAAAGTGCATTAAAAGATAGAATATGAACGCAAGAAAGAAGAAGAAGTTTTTAAGTTGCATATGATACAATATTTATAGGAAAGGCCCGTCATTAGGAACCATCATTATGAACAGTCATCATGGAATCGTCACTTCAAACTGACGCAGTTATAGAAAACCCTTAAAAGACACTGAAAAATGTAGAGTGAATTACAATAGGACACATGTCCTAGGCATTAAATGGAAAGGACGTATGTCTCATCGTTTATAAGGATAGCATTATGATAGTTGGGAAGAGGTGGCAACACATTCTCGCCATAAATGAACTTACCACTTCCCGAATATTCAATTGAGAATATTCATAAAGTGGGAGGGGGGGGGCTATCTGTATTGGTAAAAAAAAGGCATGACACGTGGATTAATAGCATGATGACAGGTGGCACTTATATTGGGCCAATAAAGAAAAATAGAGAGGCAAGAGATGCATGAAGAACATAAAAGGGGAAGATTCATGAATCAGTTATAAATATGGAAAGGGAATAAACATTAACCCTGATTATGCGTGATCACCTATTATTACCATAACCGTTACGATTAAATTTAGTAACAGGCAATTAAAGTTAGTAATAAGTAAGATTTAAGTAAAGGTAATTGTTACAGCTGTGTATCCTTATATAAGGATCCTTGTCGCATTTTATACGATCATCTGAATATTTTTCAATTATATGCAATCAGTCTTTTACTTTACTTGAGTGAAGATTCTGATCCGTAATTCTCGGAAAAATCAGCAATCAACAATAAGTTTTCTTTTCTTTATTTATCATTTCAATTGTTTATTTGATTCTCACATTTTTTTGGAAAGTGAAGTAAACTTGATTATCAGTAACACGATTTTCTTCGCTTTGACCACAAAAACTATTTTGGGTTAAACAAGCATCACCATTGTTCAAATAGTCGATTCTACACTTGAGTTTCCAGATGTCCTATTCGTCACCATTGTATTCATTTACAAGGATTTTCTCTAGGTTGATTAAGGATTGAATTGTAATATAGTTGGGTGATCTTTATATGCAATCTAGCCTAGAATCTGTCCCTATACCCTATTATGCAATATATTTCCAAATATTTCATGATTCAACCTAGATACTTCAGTAGTAAAAATCTTGATTGATGTATTTATATCAAGCAATCCCCTTGTCAAGTTCTGTTAATACATTTTTTAAATATTAGAGGATTTAACCACATATATTCAATCCTATATATTATTTTCCCTTGGTATTCTACTTTTTGATTAACCAGCACGAGGAAATGATCGGAGGAGCTTCTTGTTAGATAAGTTATATTAGCTTCTTGATAAGCGTCGATTTAAATATAGTTGGCAAGACATCGATTCAATCTTTCAAGGATTAAGTTAGTTTGTGTTTCTTCCTTTTGTCAGTCCAAGTGAACTTACTCTCTCTATACCACAAATGTGCCATACTACAATAATCAAACACTCCTTAAAGTTGTTAAGTTTGTTACCATTCAAAGGTTGGCCTCCAAATTTTCAGCTGCAACAACTTCATTGGTCCAATTTACTCGATGTGGATTTGGATTTCTTCATTGTTCCACAGCACTTGTATATCACCAGATAATCCATTTGTTTCACTTGGATTAAGTCTGTGAAGTTGAAACTAGACATGACTATGTCATGGTCGTACAACCTGGTCTAAAGAAGGGAAACTAGAACAGGTTTGCTTTAGTCCATCATAGCTCAAAAATTCCTTCGAAAGAGTATTAGCACCGTGACAAATCCAAATGATAAAGTTAATAATTCTTGTTCAATTTGTTGATTTCTCTTGAAGATTCAGAGAGGAACTCAAGTTTTTACCAAGGTGCCCCTGTCTTGGCTCGTTGCTTCCTGGTTGTTGCTGGCTCTTCTAGACAAAATTGGTATTATCACCACAACACAATGATGAATTATCCTGATATTGGGAGAGAATTCCTACAGGTTCAAAGGGCATATCATATTAGCTTGTTGAATTAAAAAGAAATTATTGAAGAACAAAGATGAACTTAGAGAGAGAGAAATGAAGCTTCTCGTTATTTTCTCATTCATAACAGAATCTCTACATTGCACGTGTATATATCCAATTGATTAATGTGACAGATGTCAAGTAACTAATTATGTCTAACTCTAGTTAACTAATAACAACCTACCAACTATAGTTAACTTAAGTAACTTCACATATAATCTCATTACCCCCCCCCCCC
>ML272543.1:2041-45872 GCA_005239495.1 Nicotiana undulata | reverse complement strand
ATCTCATTCCCCCCCCCCCCCCTCCCCCGGTCAAACTAGGTGATATGAAGATGTTTTTCATGCCAAGCTTGGATAACACATGAGTATGTTGAGGTCTCCCAAGACCCTTAGTGAGAAGGTCTGCTTGTTGATTAGCAGTGGCAAGATACAGAGTACTAATGAGACTATTTTGCACCTTTTCCTGGATGAAGTGGCAATCAATGTCGATGTGTTTGGTGCGCTCGTGAAAGATAGGGTTAGCAGCTATGTGAATAGCAGATTTACTTCACTGAATACCGGAACAGGCAAGTAAATAGTGATTCCTAACTCCTTGAACTATCCAAGTACCCAAACCAATTTAGCTACTGTGGAAGCTAGACTCTTGTATTCAGCTTCTGTAGAGCTCCTAGAAATGGCGGCCTGCTTCTTGGACTTCTAAGAAATTAGGGAAGAACCAAACTTGACTAAATAGCATGTGACTAATATCCTAGTATTAGGATATGAGGCCCAATCAACATCACAAAATATAGTGAGAGACTCAGAACAATCAGCTGACAATAAAACCCCTAGACTGGGGCAGGACTTATCATATTTGACCACCTTGAGTGCAGCCTCCCAATGAGAAGTTATGAACTGACTGAGGCAATGGGCAATAAAGGAAATATCAGGTCGAGTGATAGTGAGATATAATAATCGCCCAAGTAATCTCTAATAAGGCCCTAGATCATCTAAGGCCTTGTCCTCAACAGAACCAACAAGAGTGTCAAATTCAGTGTTAGTGAGTTTGGCATTCAGTTCCATGGGTGTGGCTACAACCTTGGAACCAGAAAGACCCAAATCAGCAATGAGCTCCAAGGCATACTTCCTCTAGTTAATGAAGATCCCTTCATCACTTCTAGCAAATTCAATCCCTAAAAAATACTTAAGTTCCCCCAAATCCTTGATTTTAAAAGAGGATTGTAGCAAATCCTCGGTCTCTTGTATTAACTGAAAGCCATCACCTGTGATGAGAAAATCATCAACATAAACCAAAACTACAACTATCTTCCCTACCACTTTCTTTATGAAAAGAGAGTAATCGAGATGATTTTGTAGAAAGCCAGAAGAAACTAGAGCACTGGTCAACTTAATGTTCCACTATGGTGAAGCTTGCTTGAGTCCATAAAGTGACATGAGAAGTTTGCAAACTAATAATTTATCTGAAGAACCAGAGAAGCCTTGAGGCACAATCATGTATACTTACTTAGAAAGATCTCATGGTAAAAATGCGTTGTAAACATCCATCTGATGCACAGTCCGATTCCTGAGTGCTGCTAGGAATAGAACACTTCTGACAGTGACCACCTTAACAAAAAGTGAGAAGATTTCTTGATAATCCAGTCGTTCCTTCTTATTGTAACCCTTGAAATCAACGCGAGCTTTAAACCTCTCCACTTCACCATTGGCCTTATATTTGATCTTGTAAACCCATTTGCAACTTATGGCCTTCTTCACCTTGGGTAAAGGAACCAGAGCCCACGTGTTATTGTCCTCCAAAGCTTGAATTTATGCCTTCATTACCTCCACCCACCTCTTATCCTTAGAAGCTTCATTGTAGGATTGCGACTCTTCTGCAACAGTGAAATATGTGAGATAACTCTGATATTTGGAAGACAACTCCTCATAACTGATAACATCTGATAAAGGATACTGGCAGCAGCTAGCTTGGCTGCCGTTATTTGGTATAACATAGTCCTTGGGCCATATGGGTGGCCTTGAAACTTTGGTAGATTTCTTGATATCTTCATGTGTGGGAGAGGAAGCTATAACAATAGGTGTTCCTATGTCACAAGCAAGCTCTATGGAGGTTGTTTCTTCAGTGTTGGAGGAAGTACCATCAAGAACTCCATGCTCAAGTGGTCTACATGTCACATGAGAAACATGATGAACAACATTATAATTGAAGCTCCAGGTGTAGACATTTGTTGCACCATTTGCTCTGATGTGGAGACACTGCTGGTGGGAAACATACTATACCTATATAAGACAATGAAGCATCATGATCTTCCAATAGAATGTTGTCAGAGTCAGTTGAGAGATTTTGGAGAGGAAATGCATCTTCGTGAAAACTTACATCCCCACTGATGAACAATTCAGCAGTTTCCAGACTCCACAGTTGATAGCCCTTTTGATGAGGAGAATAACCAAGTAAGACAGACTTCACAACCCTGGGAAGAACTTATCTGATCTAGGTAGGTAAGTAGCAACTTACAAACATCCAATGACTCTCATTTAAAGCATCTCATAAGGTGACTTGTATCCAAGTACAGAAGAGGAAACTCTGTTGATTATATGAACTGTTGTCTCCATACAACGTCCCCAATATTGGATGGTATATGCCCTTGAAATTTGACAGCTCTAGCTATTTCCAAAATGTGTTGATGCCTCCTTTCCACCACTCCATTTTGCTGAGGAGTGTATGGACAAGAGCTTTGATGTATTTTTCCATTGGATTGAAATAGCTCCTTACAACTATTGTTAAAAAATCTACTCCCATTGTCGGACCTAACAACTTTAACTGTTTTGCCAAATTGTGTCTTAACCATAATAAGGAAATTTTTGAGCAAGAAAACAATATTAGATTTAAGTCTCATTAAGAACACCCAAGTCCATCTTGTACAATCATCTACCAAAGTAAAGAAATATTTCATCCCATTATGAATAGGAACTCTGTAGGGACCCCTAACATCCATATGAATCAATTGAAAACTATCTTTGCTCCTATTGTGACTTATTGGAAATGGCATTATTGTTTGTCTAGCTAATAGGCAAACTACACATTTATTTATTTGAGGACTTGTACAACTCTTTAGACTATCAATACTTCTTAGTATCTGCATAGGCATATGTCACATTCGTTTGTGCCACATAGATGCATTCTATGTGTCAACTACTGCAAATGAGTGATGAATCTTCTGCGTTTGATATCCCCATGTTTTAGACAAAATGTATAAGACATATTCGTTCCTACCAATCTCCTTCACCCTTCCATACAAGAGATCCTAAAAGACACAGAATGTAGGAAAGAGGTCCACAAAACAATTCAATTCTTTTGTCGCTTTAGACACAAACAAAAGGGTGAACCTATAGGCTGTTACACAAAGAACATGTTGAAGTATATCACCTCCACAGAGTTGACCGGTCCCTATATATGTCACTAAGGCTGAGTCACCTGTAGGCAATTGCACTTGTCCTGCATTTCCTACTAGTGTTTCATTATGTAACAAATACTTATTACCAGTCATATGATTCGTAGCCCCTGTATCTATTATCCACTCAATGTTATTGATGTTATGAACACTATTACAAAAGTAGTTACCTGCCATGTGTGCAGTGGCATCATTCCCAATAGTTGTTCTGTGCAACATTTGCAAAATTGTGCAACTTGTTCCTGAGTAAACATTTGAATAGGTGTTGCAGGCAGTTGAATAGGTGTTGACGAAACCAAGTAGTCATGGAGGCATCAATGATCATAAAACAATTAAGCTAGGGATCAAATAAATTGGAAACTGAGAGGGGATCATGTTCAACAAGTAATTTGGTGGTGCATAGATACTCGTCACCTCACCTATACACCACACACATGTAAATTCACATAGCATTTAAGTGAGATCACATCTAGCCTGAGACGATTTTTGTTTTGTGAATATAAGGGCCAAAAATCAAGAATTCCTAAAGATTATTGTGTGATAATAATCCTTACTTCAACCATTTATTTTTCAACCAAAAAAAAAATTCAAATGCCTGGATTTAAATCATTTTGGTACCAAGAAAGCCACAAATTTGTTAATGAGCACAACCCCAACTCAAACCACTATTTCTTTCTAAATTAACAAAACTATCTCTACACTACAAGACTAATTCCCTAAAAGAAAGTCGCCAAGCTATCCATTGTCGGGAAGAGTTGAAACAAATTGCTCCAAAAAATTAACCGGTTACCAAAGATATCACCACTAAAATAACACATACTATATAAATATAACATAAAAATCCACATGGCAACACAATAATGTCACATGAAAAAAAACATACAAATTCACCTAAAAACATAAAACAAACTAAATTGTTTTAGGAACACAAAACAAATACCAATTCACAATAAAACAAACTTAACATTCCATTCACAGTTAGTCAAGAAGCCCCTCAACTCAACTGTGTTGCAATGCAACTAATCAAGATAGAGTAAAGGTGGTGACAGGTGCTCCCTGAATACTGCATCAACTACTCTCCTCGATGTCAGACTCTGTCGCATCTTCTCCTCCTTCCTCCTCGGACCAATGAACTGGAACATTATCATCTTCCTCCGGCTCAGTCGATGGTAGTGACTCTTGAGGATTTAGAACTTTAAACAGCCCCTTCACACCCTTCCACATGCGGGTGAAGAACTTATCCTTCTTCTTCTCCCTCTTCTTCATCCTGGCATGTGCATTTTCCAGTTTGGCATGAGAAGAGCTCAAACCACCATGTGCCGTGGCTAGATCAGTGTAGGCCTTCTCCAGCTGCTTCAAGTGAGTCCCCTGATTCTTCTGATCATCAAGGTACTTCTTAAAGTCCTTTTGTGAAAAGTACATAGAGGGTCCCTCATATGTTTCCCTAGGTCCCTAAGGAAGTCGAGACACTAACTGACGAATCTGCCGCATTTCCTCGGAAAGCATAGCAAATGATCCTCCTGTGGAAGGTGAAGGCTGACTAACCTGCTCGGTCTGAGGAGGAAATCCCAACTTCCTCTTTTTGCCCTTGGCAGCTCCGCCCTCTCCTCTCTTCTTCAAGGGTTGATAGGCTTGCCCGGCTCTACCCAGTTGTCCCCCGGAGCCTCCTCAACCCCAACAAGCTGGCACAACTTAGTGATCAGACGCAGATACTCCATTAGTTCATTGATGAAGATGTCACCAACATTGAGTGGAGTACCATCAAGGATACATGATACCATCAGGTCTCTCAGTATAGGCACATTCCATATGTTTGACACCGAAGAAACACGACTGCATATGATGGCCAACCATATCTTAGCTTCGGCAGTGAACTCTTTGGATGTAATTCCTTTCTTATCCACTGCCCAAGGGACATCCACACCCAGCCATGGGAGGCCAACCAATCCCCTAGAAGATGATCTTTCTCACGGAATGGATCCATATCATGGTCAGGGGGGGTGATAGACGTTGTTCACAGCCTCCGCTCCGAAATGTACCATTTTGTCGCGAATCCTCATCTTTGGCTTTCTCAAATTTATGGTCGGGAGGTTTGCATAGAACTCCCTCACCCATTGCTCATTTTCCCTGCAAGGTTGAGGGGCGAAATAGATCCAGCCCATGGCTATGAGTCTCTGGTAGAACTCAGGAAGACGTTCCTCGACCTTATCCAGCACTATCCCACTTTTTGGGAGAAGCTTCTTCGAGATTAGCTCGGAATAATACCATTCCTGACACTCACGTGACAAGAATCGGTGCTGGTCATAATTGTCCTCAAGCTCCATAGGACTATCTGGAGAGGATTCAGCGAAGTTAGAGCTCATTTTTAGTATATGTACCTGCAAGCAAAACATTGGAATGAAAATGGGGTATCGCTAGGAAATATGTTGCAAAATGAATCTTAGATGCCAAAGGAATGATTGGACAGTGGAAACCATACTTAGAAAAAAAAATCAGAATTTCAAAACCTGCAGATGCCGCTCTCTGATGTCGCATTTGCGACATTTTTCTTCGCAAATGCGAAGTCACCAGCTTTTCTCAGAAGTCGCAATTGCGACAACTTTCTTCGCAAATGTGAAGTTCTCAGAATCTGCCAGTTTTTGTATTTGTGATACCCCCCTTCGCAAATGCGAACCCGTCGTCCCCAGCCCTAGAACAGTCCTTAGACTTGGAATTTTCTTCATGAAATCACTTTTAAACACCCCAAAATACCCCAACCAATCTTTAGACAAACAATTATGAAATAAACATCACATACAACCACGAAATGCAAGTAAATTTAAATGTTTCGGCCTAGAACTTCAGATTTAAGCACAAAAATTCACTCTTATTTCTAATAAAACATGGGTACTCAAATTTTCCCAATTTCTAGCATATTATTGGACTCACACTCTCAACCAGCCTCACCCAGAAATGGAAACAGGAATTTGGTGTTATTCAAACAATTATGCACAGAAAATAAGAACTCATTTCAAGCCCAAAGTTTTGAGAAAAATAAATGAAGGAAGAAGAAGAAGAAGAAGATGAAAGGATTAAACTTTCTTACCTTGATGCTTGCAAATGGGAGTGAAAATTGTAGAATTTGGCACTTGGGAGAGTAAGAGAGATGAAGGTTGAGAGTCGTTTGAATGGACCTAAATTTTGTAACCTCTATTTTAAGTGGGTAGCACTTACCCATGTAACCTCTCTGATGTCGCAATTGCGACACCCAATTCGCAATTGCGAACTCCCAGAATTTCTTCAGGGTCGCAAGTGAGACCTTCTTCTTCGATTTTGCGATAGGCCAGGCTTCGTAAATGCGAACCTTAGTTCGCAAATGCAAACTCCAACTCAAAAAAAAAACTCAAAAACTTGGAAGACTAGTAAAAAAATAATGTACTAAGCTATTCTAAGAATGAAAAATTTCAAGAACGACTAAATATTTTGAGAAATAATGGGTTTCTTACACCAAGTGCCACATTTAACGGCGTGGCACGACGTAAATTAACTTTACCATTCTTTTTTTTTCGCCACTTGGGTGATAGGTATTGGGCACCCAACTTGGAAATCAAGCTTGTGACCACGAGCGGTAAGAGTGATAGGTTGATGATCAAGCCAAACTACAATTTCTCCATTTTTCACTTCTTGGTTTCATGTGAGAAATGTCATTTTTTCCCTATTATCTTTCCAATTTGTAAATGGTATGACTTTTGCTTTTCCTCCTCGTAATCCCTTCTTGACTCGTGTAGTTCAATATCCATATCACCACATAAGTCCGATGTTGAGAAATGCTTGGAATGTGATGTCATACCTTCGAATTTCAATTCTTCCCGAATTTTGCTATCCTTTATCTTCCCCCGGACTAGAATCAATCTCAACAATATTTTCGATTACACCGGTTGACTTTAAGTCCTCCTTTTTCTTGGAATCACTAATACTCATGGAGTCGGTTGGCAGATGTTCAATTCATGATTCCTCAAAGTAAAGCTCACTTTTTCTCTCGGAGTAACCTCTTCTTGACCTTCTTCCACACTTTCAAAATGATAGGCATAATGGGCCTCAATCGATGATATCTAAATGGACACCTAAGATATATTTCCAATGGTTGGGGTGGCATCTCCTCTTTATGACTTTTCCAAATATACATAGGATCTACCCATCAGTTCGAGTGCAGGGGAGAGGTCAGCCCGTTGAGGCAACTGCTTGGGAGTCCGAGACGGACACGCAGAGTAGATATCCTCAAATTATTTACCAGTTCAAGTAACTTTCTATGTCCCTTCGAGGACGAACGTGTGTCTAAGAGGGGGAGATTGTGATGACCCAAAAGGGGTCATCTTATAGATTAAGACTCCCTTCCCGACTCATATGCCTTAAATAGACAAATTTTAATTTCCTCGATCTGTGTGTGCAGTCTAGGCATGAATCCGAGAAGGTTTTATGTGAAAATATGAGAAGTAATAATTTTTAGAGTTAAAATTTGATTTTTAGTTGACTTTGGTGAACATTATGAGTAAATGGACCCAAATCTGTGTTTTGACGATCCCGGGAAGTCCGCAGTAAAATATGGGACTTGGGTGTATGCCCAGAATTGAATTCCGAGGTCCTTAGCCTTAGAAAACAGCTTTTGAAAAAAATTATTGTGTTGGTTTTTACAGGAAATAAAGAAATAAAATAATGTTGGAAATCGTTGGTATCGGGCCCGTATTTTGGTTTCAGAGCCCGGCACAAGTTTGTTATGATATTAAGTCCTATCTGTGAAATTTGGTGAGAATCGAAATTGAATTGACGTGATTCGGACGTCCGGCTGAAAAGTTAGAAATATTGAGTGCCCTTGATAAAAATCATGAGTTTTGAGGTTAAATTTGTAGTTTTTGATGTTACTTTGATGATTTGATCACACGAGCAAGTCCGTATGATGTTTTAGACTTGCCTGCATGATGTTTGGAGCCCCGAGAGCTCAGGTGAGTTTCGGGTAGGCTACGGAATGCTTAGACTTAGAAAAAGATTGCACAATTGATATATGGTGTTGGCAGGCATCTGATCTCGCAAATGCAAAGTCTTGGGCCAGCCTCAGATCTCGCAAATGCGAGATTTTGGCCGCAATTGCGAAAACCCCATATGTCGCAAATGCGACAATTTCATCGCATTTGCGATGGCTGCAAAATTTCGAAGGGTTGGCAATTGCGAACCCCTGATCGCAAATGCGATAAGCGAAGCCTGTTAAAACAGATTTTAGACGAGTTTTTCACCCCTTTTTCAATTCTCTCAAACCCTAAACCTCCATATGTGATTTTTCAAAGACCCAAACTTCTCCAAATCATTGGTAAGTGATCTCTAACTTATTCTTTTCAATCCTTGACAACTTTTAACAAGATTGCAACCTAGAATCTAGAATTTTCATGGTAAAAATTGGAATTTTTTGGTAGAACTTAGGAATTTCAAGATTTGGGGTTTTAGACCTCGAATTGAGGTTGGGTTCCAAAACCAATTGTATATCCGGGCTCGGAGGAGAATGTGTAAACGGGTTTTGGTCCGAACCTCGAGTTTTGACCAAGCAGGCCCGGGGTCGATTTTTTTATTTTGACAAGAAAACATAGGAAAACCATAGTTTCTCATTAAAGTTAATTCCTTTAAGCAATAATTGATGATATTGAACCAATTGTGACTAGATTCGAGCGGATTAGAGGCAAATTCTAAAGGAAAAGTTGTGCTAGAGCAATGAGCTGCTTGTGAGATCGAGGTAAGTGCTTGGTTTAACCTTGACTTGAGGGAATAGGAATCCCCAACTTAAATGCTATGTCAATTTATCTGTGTGTGGTGTATAGGTGAGGTGACGAGTATCTATGCACCACCAAATTACTTGTTGAACATGATCCCTTCCCCGTTTTCAATTTATTTGATCCCTGGCTTAATTGTTTTATGATCATTGATGCCTCCATGACTACTTGGTTTAGTCAACTTGTTGTTAATTATTGTTTCATGTATTTTCGAAGTGATGGTTGTTTCCCTTAGTTTCATTGTGATACATAAAAAGGATGAGCTCGTTGACAGTGTGTTACTATATATTCCGGTTGGTTTCATTATGAAATTATGATTGATGAAGTTTATGAATAGTATAGTTTTCGGTTTACTATTGTTGAGACAAAAATATTGTGGAAGGCTTTGACCTAAATTGTGAAATCTTTTATAAATAAAGTGATGTGATTGTCTGGTGGGAGCGGGTTGCACGCCGCAATAAGAAGTGATAAGGGTAGACATGTGGGATCGGGTTGCACGCCGCAACAGGAATAATAAGGGTGATATATATAGGGAGGAGCAATAAGGGTGGACAGGTGGGAGAGGGTTGCGCGCCGCAACACGGAGCAATAAGGGAGGACACTTACGTTTTACTAATTTTAAACACCAAGATTTGGAAAATTTACTATTATACTTTACCATTTTTCATATTATGCACTTACAGTTATTTTAAAGTGGAATTTATAAATTTGGAAACTTATATGAGAATTGGTTCTAGCTGAGACCTGGAAAAGGTGGCTGAGTTATTTTATTTATTGCTACAGATTATTGTTTTGTTTTGTTTAGAATTTCCTTCTTGCTTCATTATATATTGACACATGTTATGTTATAAATGCCTCGTTGTAGCCTCGTCACTACTTCATCGAGGTTAGGCTCGGCACTTACTCAGTACATGGGGTCAGTTGTACTAATACTACACTATGCACTTCTTGTGCAGATCCAGGTACCGGGCAGAGCTAGGTGAAAGTAGTAGCTGATATTATTCGCACGGAGACACGAGGTAGATCTGTTGGCGTCCGCAGATAAATTCCCGGAGTCTTCCCTTTATTAATTAGACACTATTTTATTTCAAAACAAAGATACATTTCTTTTAGCCCAATTATATGTAGTATTCTTTAGTAGTTCGTGAATTGTGACACCAGATCCTGGGTAGTTATATATTTAGTTTGTGGTTCGGTTTATTTATTCGGTTATTATTCATGAATTTACTTATTGTAAAATATTAGATTCAATATTCATTTTGAAATTGTTCTATTATGTTTAAGTAAACTTGTAAAAGAAAATATTAGTTAAGTTCTAACATTGGGTTGCCTAGCAAGTGTGGTGTCAGGCGTCATCACGATTCCGAGGGTTGGGAATTTGGGTATCAACCTACTCTTTGGAAGATGGTGGTGGGAGGATTGAATCATACTTTGCCCACAAATCCTTCAACTTTGTAAAATATACGAACACAGAGCATGATCCCTGCACTGATGTGAAAATCACCTTATGCAAATAGTAGAGTCTCGATGCATTTACCTTGTCAAAGCTTTCTTGCAATTCAGCCTAAACCATCTGTGCATTCGAAGGAAACAATACACAAAAGTGTAATTCCTTGCTCACATTACTCATTAGCCATGAAGTAACAATGGCATTACATCTCTCCCATTGATTCCCAAATTCCACACCAAAATAAGCTTTGCATGTGGATCCATCAATGAGACAGAGTTTATTTTTCCTAATAATGCGACTTTCATCGCGCGACTGCAGATTGTGTAGTTTTCCATTAATATCAGCAACAGACTGACGGACATCGATCCTGGTCCATCATATGGATGTAGGTAAAGTAGATGGTTGTGATCGAGATTCAATGTTCCTCCTCTAGTCGTGATACCAACGCTAATGTTCACGGTGGCTCCGCCGAGCTTAGAACTGCTCGAATTTTTTTCAATCGCCATAGCTCACACGGAATTAGGGTTCAGCAAACAAACGATAAAAAGTTGAACAAATTCTCTCAATTTTTCTTCAATTCTGTGAAAAATCCCTAGAATCATTCACCATAGCTCTGAATCAGTCAATCACAACTCTGATACCATGTTAGATTGCTAAATTCAGAAGAATGATTGAAGAACATAGATGAACTCAGAGAGAGAGAAAGCTTCTCGATATTTTCTCATTCATAACAGAATCTGTATAGTGCACGTGTATATATCAAACTGACTAATGTGACAACTGTCAACTAACTAATTATGTTTAACTCTAGTTAACTAATAACAGCCTACTAACTATAGTTAACTTAAGTAACTTCATATATAATCTCATTAGATTAAGACGTAAATATTTCCCTGTTTGGTTTGGACACCATGGTTTTAAGCTTCTTCGTTGAGGAATTATATTCTTCTTCCCATGAGGAATTGGTAGCATCTGTATTTGTTCCGTCATATTTTGGTTGTCTTGCTGTCGCAGGTTGGTGTAGTGCTCTTGGAGTAGGCATCAGTATGATTTGCTGAGAGCTTCGGGCTGCTTGGCCATGTAGCATTTTCTGGGCATTCTACCATTGTGGTGGAATAAGGGTACGTGCTAGAGCTCAGGGGCTGATGTCGAAGGTAACTTATGGTATCAACCGAGCCCCGTAGCTTTTGCTAGAACTATGTATATGTGTTAAAAAATTATCCACTAAATAGGTATAAGTAATAGATTTCATACCCAGTAAATCAATTGTACTGTGGTAGAAAACCGAACTCGAACCCAAATTGTTCATATTCTGGGTCCACCTTTGCTAGAGCTTGTTTGTGTTGTGGCTGGATTGTATTAAATAGGAGAATCCCCATTAGAGGTATTAGTGATAAACGATTTCACCATTGGTCGAATCAGCTGCTATTGTTGTTAATAGAATTTATATTTGGTTCACCACTGTTAACCATGGATTCATCAAAAGGGAAAGTGATCTTGGCAGTGTGTGTGTGTGAGTTAGGTTGAGGTGGGGAATCTTCAGATGTTGATAGAAAGGCTGGTTTGTCTTGTATTCATTAATGGTTTTCCATTATAGTAATTACTATTGTTTGGTTATTGCTGGTACAAATGTTTAGGCAATTGTGTGTTCAAATCATCCGCAGGGGTATTATATGCTGAGATGAGTTGCCCATGCTCTACTACAGCATCAAGTTCATATTGTGTATTGTTTTGGTTTGTTAATACATACGATCAAATGCATTGGGGAGCTGTGAGTTAGAATGGTGCAAATATCCATGATTCTGAATGGGCAATTTTGGTGAGTCAGATGTTGGAGTGCTTAGCTTTGGATCACTGGAATGTTGTGAATTTGAGGGCGCTCGTTCCTTTTTTCTCATACAGACCTACCTATTGTAACTTCTCTAGTTGGGTATATATATACACCTTGATTGACGGCTGGAGTAGTGTTTGATTCCTTCGTACACTACCTTCAAGTAGTGTTCACCAATTAGAATGTGAGTTCTTAAGGGTGACAATGTGCATATTCTTTGCATACTTCCCCTCATAGCTGATACAAAGGCGTATCCAGGATTTCAAGAAGATGGGTGTACTAAGAGGTGGAACGAGAATTTACATTTGACGGGTTCAACCTTTAAGAACATTATCTTTATCATAGAAGATAGGCCATAAGATAAGAAAAAGTAAGAGAAAAAACAAACGAAGAGATCACTACTGAGAAGCTTTCAAGAATCATTACAAAGAAACCGAAACAAGAATTCATTTCCAAAGTAACTTCTCAAACTTATTCGTGATCTCAGAGATGGCAGGAGGCTCATGTTTATTTTGCAGATGACTTTCGTCAGAGCACAAAAATAATACCATAATTTAGAGAATAAGTAACAACTTAGAAAGAAAGCCCCCTCACACAGCTGTTGACACTCAAACAATGTATCTACCCACATTCAGCAGTTACATCTATTATGATTCAAGACCGAAATATGACTTTTCCATTCAATGAGAAATCACAACCAAGCCAAGGAACCTCAATAAGAAATGACACAGATGTAAGTGTTACAAGTCACTGCCACTATCATGGCAGTTTGAAGGTTATACCGTTTGTTACTTTTTCATCACAAGGTAAGAAAGAGATGCCAGAGCTGTTGAGAAATAGAATCAGTCTAACCTGATTTTGTTAATAATTCACTTGCTTCTCTTCAGCACACTTTTCAGGAACACATATTGACAGATATTCAAGTGATTGTAAACTGACTATCATTCTCAATGAGTGATTTTATTTATCAGTAAAACAACTACAGATGTTCCTATATCCAACCCCCCAACCCCACCTACGCCGTCCCAACCTTCTTCCTTTGCTCTACAATATTTCACTTGGACAGTAAACCACTACAGATTTGCCTAATTCAACTGATTGAGGCATGACTGCGACAGGCAAGCATCAAGAACAAATATAATACTGAACAAGCTAATGCACTGCCCTGCAGACGCTTAATCGTGGTGCTTTTCCCATTTGAGGGGCTTGACAAATTCCCATGTGAAGTCAGGGTCATCGCGTCCGAAGTGACCATATGCAGCGGTTTTCAAGTATCTGTCATTGCCGCCCCTCATCAGATCCAAGTTAATGGCAATCATTCCAGGCCTGAAGTCGAAGTTCTCCTTAATGATCTTCAAAATTTCCTTGTCGGAGACCTTGCCGGTGCCATAGGTGTCAACAAATACAGACAATGGCTCAGGCATACCAATGGCATAAGAAACTTGCACAATGCATCTGCGAGCTAGCCCATTTGCTACAACACTCTTTGCAGCCTGCCTGACAGCATATGCACCACTCCTATCAACCTTGGTTGGGTCCTTTCCCGAGAAGGAACCACCACCATGGGCACCCCAACCACCATAGGTGTCGATGATGATCTTACGACCAGTAAGACCAGCATCACCATGGGGTCCACCAATCACAAATCGGCCAGATGGGTTAATGTGGAATATTGTCTTCTCATCAAGGTACTTCTCAGGAACGACTGGCTTGATGACATGCTCTTTAATATCTTGTGCAATCTCATCATTTGTAACAGTCTCATCATGTTGAGTTGAAATAAGAACAGTGTGGACCCTAACTGGAACCATTGCACCAAACTCATTGTAGTACTCGACAGTAACTTGGGTCTTGCCATCAGGCCTTAACCAGGGGCAAGTACCATTCTTGCGGACTTCAGTGAGGCGGGCACCTAGTTTAGTCGCAAGCACATGGGTGAGAGGCATAAATTCAGGGGTCTCGTCAGTGGCATAGCCAAACATGTGCCCCTGATCACCAGCACCAATCTCCTCCGGATGTTTGGTTAGATGGCCATGGACAGCTCGAGCAATATCAGGATCTTGCTGCTGGATGTAGACAAGGACCTTGCAGTTGTCAGCATCAAGTCCCACATCTTCAGAGACAAACCCAATTTTACGACAGGTATCGCGCACAATCTTGTCGTAGTCCACATTGGCCTTGGTTGTGATCTCACCAAAGACCATGGCCAAGTTGGTTTTGGTGCAAGTCTCACAGGCAACCTTGCTCTCAGGATCTAGCTCAAGGCAAGCGTCAAGAACTGCATCAGAGATCTGATCACAAAGCTTATCCGGGTGTCCCTCATTTACAGACTCAGAGGTGAAAAGGAAAGTGTCCATTCTGCACTAATACAAGTCCAATCAGATATAAACAATACACTCACAGATAGTAAAATCAAAGTTTCAATTGCTAAAACTCAAGCTAAAGAAAAGTGAACACAGAATTTATCAGTAAATGCATCACATCACAAACAGTGTACGGCCTGGAAACTGATAGTACTAAAATTCAGAACAAGAGTTATCCATTTTCTTGAAAGGCCAAATTCCTAGGAACATCTGAAAACAGTGAACAACCAAAGAGATCATTTACAGCATATTCTCCAATAAGGGATGGATAGTAATTTCATAATAAGAGGATGCTAGTTTCATCCAACTATGACAAAATTATCTTTATTTTGTCTCTATTTAGCTGGACCACCAATTTCTTTTCAGATATAAGAGTGTCGAGATCAAATTTTTGCAATAAGTATTTACTTGAGCTCAAATCTTGTTGCTAAAACTGAAAAAAGTGAGCTCGCAAACTCAGAAGTGATTTTGGAGATAGAAAAGAAGGATGTTCAAACCAAACTACAAATAAATAAACACTAAAATTGAGCATAACCTAACAAAAAAAAGTTCATAATATCAGACTTGGGGTCTTACAGAAAAAGCAGTTTTTCTCCAGCAATATTAACAACAAAATTTATGAAGCAGTTACTGCCCTCCAAAATTTCCTTTCCTGTATTAGCACTTTCTAGAAACAGATGAGAAAGGTCAATTACTAGTGGGTAAATGGTAATTCGGCCCTTAATTATATAATCATGTCACGTGCCTTACCGGGGACTTACGCTGCTGGAGTTTCCACTTTGTAATCCATGTGACAATCAAAAACAGTTTTTCTCATAAAATACTTCTTTTGAAACTTTACTTGCAAAAAGAAAAGTTATCTCATTTCAGGAAAATGTTTGTGTTCGAACCGAAAGTAGATGTCCAAAGTGCAACGCAGAATATTTCTGTTTCATGGATCTGTCGGTTGATCGCGGGACATAAACCCAAAAATTTATTTTCAGTTGTTGTTGCTGGATTGGATTAGTTACAATTTGAAACTCAATTTTTGGGTGATCTGATGCAGATTTAATAAAAATAGCATGGGTTAGCCAGTTTTTGGATTAGACATTAAAAAATAATCGGCGTTTGCAAAGTCATTGAGAAATAGCCATAATTTTACTACAACACAGAAAATTCCAGCATAATATACTTGAGATCGGTGCACCTGTATATGAACTTCCATTTTATTATGTTGGAACTCCAACGCGCGGAAAACTCTAGCATAATATACTGGATATTGGAGCACCTGTGTATTAACTTCCAACGTATTATGTTGGACCAGTATATTATACTAGAACTCCAGTATATTATGATGGAGTTTTAGCATAAGTATACTGGAACTCAAGTATATTCTAGTATATTATACTGGAATTTCAATATATTATGCTAGAGTATTTTCTGGGGTTTGAATAGTTTTTTCGTTCAGATTTATCTTAACATAAAAAGTAACTATATTTCGATTACTTTTGAAACTGTGACTATTTTTGAATGACCACTTGTGAATATGCTATTTTTGAATTTCTACCGTACATTTAGGGTGGGTTAAGTGAAACTTGAGCTACGGTTCAAAGGCATGTATAACTTGTATATATATCTATGTATCCACGTGTATTCCATGTGTATCACATGTCCACCCCTTGTGTATTTCTTGAATATTTGTGTATGTCCATGTATACATATACGTGATATATATGGATATACAGTAAACTACATGTGTCACAAAAAAAATTCCAACCCAATTGCAACTACGAATTTTGACTTCAAACTAGTGAGAAATTGCCTCAAATCTTTTTCAAATTTTGTCTATTGTCTCATCTATATTTATTTTAACGAATCCAGCCACATCCATTGAAAAAAATTCTTTTTTCTCCTAAGTATTTTAAATGTTGTTGTTGTCGAAAAATTGTAAATGATATTCTGTGGTTATGTGGCTCGTAAACATTTTATTTTTTTGGTATGTTTCCGTAGATATCTTATTGTAACATGTTGATTAATAATGCGAGAATTGTTATACGATAAGTTTATTGTATTAAAAATAGAATATATAGTATATAACTTAAATCTGTATTTGTTTTAAAATTGTGTAAGGGCTTGGAAAGGGGTTCGAGGTGACCCTCAAAGATAATTTTGTTATTTTGAATGCTTTATTCGTATTAGTTAATTATAGTATTGCTTTGTAATGGCCTGATTAGTCATTATGAGTTCTAGTATTTTATTTCGCGATTTGAGACCTCGAGTAAGTTCCTTTGATATTTTATGACTTGCGCGTATGGTTGGTTTTAATTTTCGAGAGGTTCAAGAGTGTTTTGGAAGATAAATTCTTATTTGGAGGCTTTAATTGGAATAGTTGACCAAGGTTTGATTTCGATGTAAATGACTACGGATTGGTGATTTGAAGGTTCTAATTATTGGACATGTATGGTTCGGCCTGGGGTGGCTCGAGACTGATTCAGTACTTCTGTTGAAAGTTAAATTTTATGAACTTAAGAAAATTTCATAATTTGAATTGATTTTTGATTCTTCATTTTGATGTTGTTATTCATTTTTTGAGTCTTTGAATAAGTTTGAATAAGACATATGAACTTGTTAGGATGATTGGACAGGGTTCTGAGGGGCTCAATTGAGTTGTGGGATAGTTTCGAATTATTTCAGACAATTTTGGGATTGCTAATTTCTGGTCTCAATGAAGTGAAACGTGATCGCAAAGCTTGTGTCGCGATCACGTAGAAGGAGCTTGGCAAACGAAGTTTTGTTCTTCGTGGTTGCGATGAGGAGGAGTGTGATCACGAAGTGTTGGCAGGTACATCATCGCAGTCACGTGGGCTTGTCCGTGTTCGCATCGAGGTTGGCTAGTTGGTCTTCGCGATCATGAGGTGTCTTTCACGTTCGCGTAGAAGGGATAGAAGGCGGTGCATGTTATGCCCGATCACGTGACTTGGGGTTTTCATTAAGGATTCACTGTTAGGGATTTAAGTTGTCCAGTTTTGAGATTTTAAGCTCATTTTCACTGTAATGAGTTTTAGAGATAAGGAAGAGGCCATCTTGGAGATGGATTTCACCTATATCTTGTGGTAATTAATTTCGACTTGACTTTACTCATAAATCTTGATTTTTCGTGAATTTCTACACATCAAATATAAAATTTAAAGTGAAATTTGAAAATCACTTACCTATTGACACTTGATAAAAATGGCCCTTCAAAAAGATTCCAAATCGCCCAAGCCAAGAGAAAATATGATCAAATGAGCCTAAATCCTTAAATGAAACTTATATTCTGCCCAAGTCCTTCCTCTTCGTGATCGCGAAAATACCCTCGTGATCTCTAAGGACAACACTGCCACTGCTAGAATTTCTTTCTACGAGATCGCGAGTAGCGTCCTCACACGATCGCGAATAATAACAACCCATGCCTACACAAACGCGATTGTCACGACCCCAAATCCTAACAGTTTGTGATGGCGCCTATCGTGGAACTAGGCTAGCCAACACTCAAAATTTTTACATTTTTTCTTTTCAAATATCTCAATTTATTTTCAACGATTCATAATACGCATATAAATTTCGAAATCTGTAAACAAAACAATTAAGCTAACAGTCTACAATCGTCCCCAAGACCCGGAGTCAACATGCCATGAGCATCTACGAAATAAACTAACTCTGCTATTGTCATAGATAAAGTCTAGGAATATATATTAATACTAAATAAGGAAGAAAAATGGAGAAGCCGCTGACGCTGGACAACTACCTCGAAATTCCGTAAGCTGTGGATAACGAACTCGGACGACTACTGCTCCGAATTAATATCTGGATCTGCACACAGAGGTGCAGGGAGTAATGATGAGTACGCCAACTCAGTAGTAATGAAAATAAATCACAGTCTGAGAAATAAGAAACACACAACACAGATACACCAATTAACCAAAAGCAGTAAATCACCAAGTCACCATAAGTATTCATCTAATACATAAGTTCAAAAATTAATTTCCAGAAATCCTTTGAAACAAGTATAATTTCAATATATCTCAGTAAAACTCCCAGTAAAAATCAGTTTGAAAACGAAGTGAATTATAGTTCAATACTCAGTAAAATCATCGTAAATCTGCCCCTCGGGCCAAAATCATTTCTCATAACAATCTCAGTATCAGCCCATCAGGCAACCTCACAGTCACTCAATATTAGCCCATTAGGCAACCTCACAGTCACTCAATATTAGCCCATCGGGAAACCTCGCAATCACTCAGTATCAGCCCCGCGGGCAACATCACTCATTAGGTACCTGTGCTCACTGGGGGTGTGTACAGACTCTGGAGGGGCTCCTACAGCCCAAGCGCTATAACAAGCCACATCATGGCATAAATCACTCACAATATAGGCCCTCAACCTCACTCATATCATAACATACTCACAATATAGGCACGCAACCTCACTCAGTCAGACACTCTCAACTTGCCCTTCAGGCCATAAATATACCGGGTTCTCGACCCAAAAACAGTGTTTCAATTTCAAGAATAGTATAAAAAATACTCTGAGTGTCAAAACAATTATCAAGAAAAGACTGAGTGAAAATCACAACATATCAAGTGAGGGAAATAGTAAAAACATCCCCCAAGGGGTAAACAGATCGACACTAGGCCCCAAACATGGTTTACAGCCCAATCATATCAAAATATATATCAATATTATTAAGCATAGGCTTAAAAATCGATTTCGCAACTCAATAGTTGCCTAAATATGGAATATATTTCCAAAGTTCCAACCTTTGCATTCCAAAACCAGTGAAAGGGTGCAGAGTCTGGGGTTTCATACCCTCAGGAAAGGATATAAAGACATTACTTCCTCAAACTAGCCTGAAAACTATTCCGCAATACGCTTGCCTCTCGAATCAACTCCCGATTGCTCCAAATCTACCAAGTTCAGATTTTTATCATCAAATTATGCTTAAGGAATGAATTCCAATTGAAAAATACCAATTTTAGCTCAAAATCCGAAATTTGCTAAAACCCGACACCCGCACCCACGTCTCAGAACTCAGAAATTTTTATACCAAAATGTTCTTCATCATCTCACGAGTCCGTACATATAAAGATTGCTAAAATCGGAGTTCGTTTGACCCCTCAAATCGATCTCTAAAAGTCTCATAATCTCAAGCCCTAACCCCATCCTTTTTTTTACTGATTTTCATCAATTAAACACTGAAATTATGTTCCTTAATCACCCATAATCGAGTTTTTTGGGTCCAAAATACTTACCTCAACGAAGAACCATGATGTCCTCTCCTCAAAAATCGCTTCAAAGCTCTTTCCCGTTCAAAAAATGGTGTAAAAGGGTTAATGGTCGCGGAAGGGTTTAATTATATACTGCCCAGGTCCGGACACTGTGCGATCGCAGCTCCATCTGTGCGTTCGCGGTGAACAAAATTTACCAGCCCTTATTTAACCCTATGCGATCGCGGCCTCCTCTATGCGATCGCATAGAACAAATTTTCCAACAGCCTTCTCCAACTTTTCCGGATAGCCTCTAGTATAATGGTCATAACTTTTTATACAAAACTCCAAACTACAATTGGCTTAATTTTCTGAAAACTAAACATCAAGAGCTACAACATTTATTTTGGATCATCTTCAAATTTCTTATAGATTGTGAGTTATAAGCTTCCAAAGTCGGGACAGCGCAGCAGAAATTTTACTCTGTGCGATCGCGGGAAGCCTTGTGCGATCGCATAGCACAACTAGATTTTTCCAAATTTTCTCTGTGCTAACGCATCCAGATCAATGCTATCGCACTGTACACCCTTGAAGCCAAAAACCATCAACTAGAAATGGCCTAGAAATGGTCCGAAACCACCCGAAATTCACCTGAGACCCTCGGGACCTCAACCAAAACATACCAACACATCCCATAACATCACACAAACTTAGTCGAGCCTTCGAATCACCAAAAACAACACATAAACACTAAATTCACCTCGGATTCAAGCCTATGAACTTTGAAATTTCTAAATTCCACCAACGATGCCGAAACTATCCAAAACACATCTGATTGACCTGAAATTTTGCAGACATATCCAAAATGACATTACGAACCTGTTCGAACTTCCGGATCCATTCCGACCCCGATAGCCTATTTTCCACTGCCGAACAGAAATCGCCAAAAACTAACTTTCGCCAATTCAAGCCTAATTCTACACCGGACATCACAAAAATATTCTGAACACACTTCTAATTTCCAAATCACCTAACGAAGCTATTCGAGCCATAAAATCCGCATTCCAAGGTCGTTTACCAATAAGTCAACTCTCAATTGACTTTTCCAATTTTAAGGCTATTTTAAAGACTAAGTGAAATTTCTCATTATAACCAATATGATTTCAAGCCTACCAACTCTAACACATCAATAACAGTATAACCAACCTATGACAAGTCAATAACAGTAATTATAATACAAATTCTACGAAACGACCGGCCGGGTCGTTACATTGATATAAGTCGCGCGAACGCGAAGACCAAAACCCCAGCCCCTATAGAACTTACTATTGTGCAAAGCACAAGCTTCCAGGCCAGCCCCCATTTCCCATCGCGATCGCGACCCTTTCCACGCGAATGCGAAGCTCAACCAGCGTCCCTTCTGTGATCGCGTCCCTTTTTCTGCGAACATGAAGAGCATCTCAGCCCCTGCACCACATAACACTACACAATCGCATAGCCCCTCTGCGATAGCGATTCACACTAGATAGCAGCAAAATCTGCCAACTTCAACCTTGCTCCGGGTGGTCCAATACTCACCCGAGCCACCGAGGACCCCATC
Organism: Nicotiana undulata; assembly: GCA_005239495.1. Classification (NCBI taxonomy): domain Eukaryota; kingdom Viridiplantae; phylum Streptophyta; class Magnoliopsida; order Solanales; family Solanaceae; genus Nicotiana; species Nicotiana undulata. Next base: position 24,441 of record ML272543.1, on the reverse strand, counting down.
CAATTATACCAACAAATATATAAACATAATCCTGACCAACTCGAGGTTTTGAGACACATAAAATAACATCGCAATCAAGAATCTCACCCCTAACCAAACTAATCAACTTCTAAATTTCAAACTTCTTCCAACTAACTTTGAATGCGACGAATCATATACTTAGACAACTCAGAATGATAACAAATTTCACAAACAAGTCCAATATGACAAGACGAACCTACTCCCAGACTCGAAAGTCCAAACGGGTTTCGATAATACCAAAGTCCACCCCAAGTTAAACTTTGAAAACTGTAAAACCTTCAATATGCCAACTTTCAACAATAGGCGCTGAAACATCCGGTCCACCCAAAACTTGATCCAAACATATGTCGAAGTCCAAAGTTACCATACATACCTATTGGAACCTTCAAATTCTGATTCAGGGGTCATTTCCTAAGTCAAACTTGACCACCTTAGGCCACTATTATGGAACTAAGTATTCCGAATTCAACTCGAACCCTTCCAAAACCAAACCAACTGTTCTCACAAGTCATAAAATAGGAAAAGCACATATTGGAATTCTTAAATTAGGAAATGGGGTTCGAGAAAACAAAATGTCCGATCGAATTTTTACAATATCTTACAGAGATGTTTGATACACAGTTGGACAGTGGAAATTCTCTAGTTGGACCCCATGTCAATCATATGATTGATCTTATCAAAGAACTTGAGAAGTTGGGGTTCAAACTTTGGAAAGATCTTTCTCATGATTTGATCATGCAATCACTATCTGATGCTGAATGTTTTCACTGTAAGAAGAAAGGGCATTGGAAGAGAAACTACAAGGAGTATCTTGCAACTCTAATGGACAAGAAACAATGTGAGACATTAATAAAAATGTTTTCAAGGTTTTCTTAACTACTACTAATTCCTCACCGTGGGTATTAAATACTGGCAGTAGTTATAACGTCTGATATGATGCAAGGGTTCAAGATAAATAGGAGACTGTATAAAGGAAAATTAATCTGCAAGTTGGAAATGGTGCAAAAGTTATAGCCATAGTTGTAGGATCAGTTTCTATAATATTGTCTTTGGGCAAAGTACTTATGCTGGATGATTGTTATTATCTTCATAAATTCGTTTCGACCATAATTTCAGCTTCTATGTTGGACAAGCGTGGGTCGATAATTTCAGCTTCTATATTGGAAAAGAATGGGTTTTGCATTAACATAGACATTGGTATTTGCTCTATTTATTAGGGTGATGATTTATATATGAATTATTATCTCCAACATGATGTTTATGTCTTACCTAATGTGAATGCAAATTTGATTATGCATGTTTTTAGTCTTAAAAGGGAAAGAGATGATCAAGTAAATCACACATACCTTTGAAATTGTAGGCTTGGTCATATTGAAGAGGAAAGAGCTAAAAAGTTGTATAAGGAAGGGTACCTTAACAACTATGATTTTGAATCATATCCAACTTATGAATCTTGTCTCAAAGGAAAATGACAAAATCTCCATTTACTAAAAGTGAAAAAAGAGCTTATGAATTATTGTGTTCATATAGATGTTTGTAGGCCTATGAAAATTTAAGCTAGAGGTGTATATTCTTACTTCATCACCTTATATGTCAAGATATGGATTTGTGTATCTTATCAAACACAAATTTGAATATTTTGAAATATTCAAAAGGTTTCATAATGAAGTTGAGAAACAAACGGGTAAAATTATCAAAGTATTAAAGTCTTATAAAACTGGAGAATATCTTAGTGAAGATTTTATTAGGTATCTCAAAGAGTATGAGATTCTCTCACAATGGACACCTCCAGGAACAACATAATACAATGGTGTATCTGAAATAAGAAATCAAACCTTATTAGACACAGTGAGAACTATGATGAGGTTCACTGACCTTATAATAAATTTACAGGGATATGCCTTGGGAGAAACAACCTGCTTACTTAATAAAGTTCTCATTAAGTCAGTCTGTACAACACCATATGAGATATGGAAAGTATGTAAGCCTAACCTTAAACATATTAAAGTTTGAGATTGTCCAGCTTATGTTAAGAGATTGTAGTCTGACAAACTTGACTCAAGATCTGATAAGCGTAGGTTCATTGGGTATCCCAATGAAACAATGGGATATTAATTATATTACCCTTCTGACCATAATGTGTTTGTAGCTAGAGGAGCAATCTTTTTGGAAAGGAAATTTATTTTAGAAGGAAATTATAGTCGAGATATAGAACTTGATGAATTTCAAGAAATTAATGACTCTAACACAAAATCAAGGTCTTGAGACACGAGTTGAAGAACCTTTATTGGCTGTTTTTGAACTTGACAATGATGTTTCCATCTTCAACGGTTGAAGTTAAAGAACTAAATGTAGTTCAAGAATAGTTTAATTGTCATGACCCGATTTACCCTACGAACGGTCTCGTGTATGTACCTAGTCTTTACGACTAGGTAAGACTAAGTTTGCGGAAAATAAAATGCAATATAATAAATGAAACAAAAAATAAGAAGAAGACACATAACTCATCCGCTCGGCATGTACAATTTCATTTCCCAAAACCCAGAATGTCACATCAATCATAAGCTCTGTACTAAAAGTAGCTCTATACAATAAAGTAGCAGAAATACATAAGCCATCTATGCCTATACTAGAGTAGAAGGGGACTAGTGGGATTATGCGGACGTGGCAGAATTACCTCGCGGTCTCCTCGAAGCTGCTAAGTGACTCCTAGCCACAAAACGGAGTGCTGGTACCTAGATCTACACACGAAAAACATGTGCAGGAAAGGGCATGAGTACTCCACAATTGGTACCCAGTAAGTGCCAAGCCTAACCCTAGTCAAGTAGTGACGAGGTCAGGTTAAGGCTCTACTGGATTTTTATAAGTAAAGCAGTCTAAAATAGTACAGAAAGATATAAAAAGGAGATAAGGTAAAATAGTAGAAAACAATTGAGCTGAAAGTAAAATAGTAACAGGGAGCCCTCGTCTCCGCACAACGTATCTCACAGTAGTAAATATGCATTGCAGTACAGGGGGGAAGCTCCCGAAATCTCGTCCGTAGTCCCAATTTAAATATGCAATGCAGTACAAAGGGAAAGCTCTCGGAATCTCTTCTGTAGTCCCAATTTAAATATGCAATGTAGTACAGGGGAAATCTCCCGGAATCTCGTCCGTAGTCCCAATTTAAATATGCAATGCAGTACAGGGGGAAAGCTCCTAAAATACGTCTGTAGTCCCAATTTAAATATGCAAAGCGAATGAATGTCGGATACAGTTTATTTAAACAGTTCAGAAAAAATCACAGGCAAGAATAAGGGTAGAACTACATAAACATGGTGCACATAAGGGCAATTTAAATAAGAACATGTAGACATGCTTCTTCCTAATCTAGACTACCTAAATAGTGAAATAAAACAGTGAAATATGAGTAAAATGGTTTGTGTTATGTGAAGAAAAAATAGAATTTTAGCAACAATGGCCCGTGTACGTACTCGTCACCTCACGTACACGGCGCCCAATCAACAAATAGTGTCAAAAACACCTAAATGGATGTCCCCAACACAGAATTAGACAAGCCACTTACCTCGACTGCGCTACTCAACTCAAAACCACGCTCTTGCCATGAGTATTGACTCCGAATGGCCCAAATCTATTCAATTCGATTGCATAATGTAAATATCACTTTAAGGAATCAAAATAACTAATAAGTTTGAAGCTAATACGCGAAATTAGGAAAATTTCCCAACAAGTCCCCCGGGCCCACATATCGGAATCAGGTAAAAATCATAAATTCCGAACACTCATTCACTCACGAACTCACTCGAACAAGAATCATCAAAATCCGACGTGAAAAGCTCCCTAAATCCTCATATTTCTACTTGGGGAACTTCCATCCCATTTCCATGATTTTCCACCCAAATTCATTGATTAGATTGAATAAATTTCTAGGGATTAATGATATACAAGTGAATTGAGGCTAGAAATCGTTACCTATGAATCTTCTCTTCAAAACCCACTGAAAATTGCTAAAACCCGAGCTCTAAATCGTTTTAGAAATTATAAAATTCAAATCCTCGGATTTTGTATAAAAAATCTAGGGATTCTGCACCTGCGACTCTTGGACCGCACCTGCGGAAAACCCACCGCACGTGCGAAAACTCATTAACTCGACTGGGGTCGCACCTGCGGTTGTTGGGCCGCATCTGCGGCTCTGCACCTGCGGATATCTGTCCGCACTTGCGAGCCTAGTGACCCCTGACCGAATTCCGCACCTGCGAGCCTCACTCTGCACCTGCGTGTCCGCATCTGCAGAAAATCCATCGCAGGTGCGAGATACCAGAACCAGCAATAGTTCAGCTGGATTTCCAAGTTCAAAATCACCCGTTGAGCATCCGAAACATCCCCGAGGCCCCCGGGACCTCAACCGAACTTACCAACCTGTCCTAATACCTCATTCAAATTTAGTCGAGCCTTCAAAACACATCCCATAACATCAAAATCACCAATTATGCATGGATTCAAGCCTAAGAACTTATGAAATTTTCAAATTTCACAACCGATGCCGAAACACGTCAAAACTAGTCCGAATGACCTTACATTTTACACACAGGTCATAAATGACACTAGGAACCTGCAGCCACTCTCGGAATTCCATTCCGAGCCCGTTATCAAAATTTCACCAATCGGCCTGATTTGTACACAGCTCCAACTACGGTCTGATTTGTAAAGCTTAAACTCACATATAAAGGATCACGTGTCCAAAAACTCTCCGAATTTCACCACTCAACGTTCCGACAGGTCCCAAAAGCAGAAATAGACATGGGAGGAACAATTATTAGGGGATCGGGGCGCTAACTCTCAAAACGACCGGCCGAGTCGTTATTTAGAGATATACATGAAGCTGTGAAAAGATTAGGGTACCGACTGCGCATATCCTGCTCGGTCTCCCAAATCGCCTCCTCGACCGGCTGACCCCTCTAGTGAACCTTGACTGATGCAATGTTCTTTGACCTGAGCTTTCTGACCTACCTATCCAATATAGCTACAGGCTCCTCAACATATGATAGATCCTTGTCCAATTGAACTGAACCGAAATCCAAAACATGAGTCGGGTCACCGTGATACTTTCGTAGCATAGAGACGTGGAATACGGGGTGAACTCCTACTAGGCTGGGAGGCAAGGAAAGCTCATAAGAAACCTCCCCAACACACCGCAACACCTCAAAAGGACCAATAAATCTCGGACTCAGCTTAGCCTTCTTCCCGAACCTCATGATGCCCTTCATAGGCGATACCCGAAGCAAAACTCGATCACCAGCCATAAATGCCAAATCACAAACCTTCTGGTCCTCATAACTCTTCTGCCTGGACTGAGGTGTGCGAAGTCTCTCCTGAATCACCTTCACCTTGTACAGGGCATCCTGAACCAAAGATGTACCTAACAATCGGGCCTCGCCCGGCTCAAACCATCCTACTGGAGACCTGCGCCGTCTACCATACAATGCCTCATATGGTGACATCTGAATGCTGGACTGGTAACTATTATTATAAGCAAACTCTACAAGTGGCAAGTATCGGTCCCATGAACCCCCGAAATCCATCACACAGGCACGAAGCATATCCTCAAGAATCCGAATCGTGTGCTAGGACTGCCCGTCCGTGTGAGGGTGAAAAGTTGTACTTAACTCCACCCTGGTGCCTAGATCCTGCTGAACGGCTCTCCAAAACCGTGAAGTGAGCTGTGTTCCTCTGTCTGACCTGATAGATACAGAGATACCGTCGAGGCGAACAATCTCCCTGATATAAATCTCAGCCAACCTCTCGGAGGAATATGTAGTCACCACTGGAATGAAATGGGTTGATTTGGTCAGCCGATCCACGATCACCCAAATAGCATCGAACTTCCTCAAGGTCTGAGGGAGTCCAACCACAAAGTCCATGGTGATCCGCTCCCACTTCCACTCTGGAAGCTCAATCTGCTGAAGTAATCCTCCCGGTCTTTGATGTTCATATTTGACTTGCTGATAGTTGAGACACTTGGCTACAAACTCCACATTATTTTTCATCCTTCGCCACTAATAGTGTTGTATCAGATCCTGGTACATCTTCACGGTACCCGAATGAATGAAATATCACGAGCTATGGGCCTCCTCAAGAATCAACTCCCGAAGCCCATCCACATTGGGCACACAGATACGGCCATGCATCCTCATCACGCCATCATCACCTATAGTCACATCCCTGACATCACCTCACCGAACCCTGTCCCGAAGAACTAGAAGATTGGGATCATCATACTGGCGCTCTCTGATACAGTCATAAAGAGAAAATTGAGAACCCACACAAGCCAAAACCCGGCAAGGCTCCGAAAGATTCAATCTCACGAAATGACTGGGTAAGGACTGAACATCCAAGGCTAAGGGCCTCTCAGCTGCCGGAAGGTATGCCAAACTCCCCAAACTCTCCGCCCGGCGACTCAATGCGTCGGCCACCACATTGGCCTTCCCCGGGTGGTATAATATGGTGATGTCATAGCCCTTTAGTAACTCCAACCATATCCGTTGGCGCAAGTTAAGGTCTTTCTGCCTGAATATATGCTAACTCCGATGCTCAGTGAAAATCTCACAGGAGACACCATATAAACAATGACGCCATATCTTCAAGGCGTGAACAATCGCTGACAACTCAAGATCATGAACTAGATAGTTCTTCTCATGCACCTTAAACTATCTGGACGCGTAGGCAATCACCCTACCGTCCTGCATCAACACCGCTCCAAGGACAATCCTCGAAGAATCACAATATACTGTATAGGACCTTAAACCCATAGGGTATACCAACACTGGAGCTTTAGTCAGGGTTGTCTTAAGCTTCTGAAAGCTCTCCTCACACTCCTCATTCCACCTGAACGGAGCACCCTTTTGTGTCAATCTGGTCATAGGTGCTGCAATGGATGAAAATCCCTCCACAAAACGGTGATAGTACCCAGCCAAACCAAGGAAACTACGGATCTCAGTAGCTGAAGACGGTCTAGGCCAACTCTGCACCGCCTCCACCTTCTTCAGATCTACCTTGATCCCATCACAAGATCCACATGGCCTAAGAATGTCACAGAATCTAGCCAAAATTCACCCTTAGAGAATTTTGCATACAATTTCTTCTCTCTCAAAGTCTGAAGCATAGTCCTCAAATGCTGCTCATGGTCCTTCTAGGACCGAGAATATATCAAGATGTCATCAATGAACACAATGATGAAAGAATCAAGAAAAGGCTGAAACACGTTGTGCATCAGGTGCATCAAGGCTGTTGGGGCATTGGTCAGCCTAAATGACATAACAAGGAACTCATAGTGGCCATATCTGGTCCTGAAGGCAGTCTTCGGGATGTCCGGCTCCCGAATCGTCAACTGATGATAGCCAGAATGCAAGTCAATCTTGAAAAATACCCTGGCACCCTGTAACTAGTCAAACAAATCATCAATGTGAGGCAATGGGTATCTGTTCTTCACTGTAACCTTATTCAGCTGCCGGTAATCAATACACATACGCATCGAATCCTCCCTTTTCTTCACAAATAGTACCAGAGCACCGCAAGGTGATACACTGGGCCTGATGAAACCCTTATCAAGCAACTCCTGCAACTGCTTCTTCAACTCCTTCAACTCAGGAGGAGCCATGCGATAGGGAGGAATGGAAATGGGTTGAGTGACCGGCAACAAATCAATGCCGAAATCAATATCTCTGTCGGGCGGCATACCCGGACGATCAACTGGAAAAACATCAGGATAGTCCTGCACAAATAGAACTGACTCAACTGTAGGGGTACCAGCACTAACATCTCTCACATAGGCTAAGTACGCATCACACCCCTTTTCAACCATCCGCTGAGCCATAAGGAAAGAAATGACTCAGCGAGGAGTATACTTTAAGGTACCTCTCAACTCTAATCTCGGTAAACCTGGCATAGCCAACGTCACGGTCTTGGCGTGACAATCAAGATTATCATAGTGGGGCAAAAACCAGTCCATGCCCAAAATAACATTGAAATCTACCATATTGAGTAATAATAAATCAGCCCTGGTCTCTAAGCCACTGATAACATTCAAATACGTCCGACATACGCGGTCCACAATAAGAGAAACTCCCAACGGAGTAGAAACATAGACAGGGGAACTCAAAGAATCCTGAGCTACCCCCATATGTGAAGCAAAATAAGAAGACACATATGAATACGTAGAGCCTAGGTCAAATAATAATGATGCATCCCTATGACAAACAAGGACAATACTTGTGATGACTTAATCTGAAGCTACGACCTCTGAACGGGCTAGAAGAGCATAGTACCTGGCCTGGCCTCCCCCTCTAGGGCGACCTCGACCTCCCCGACCTCCACCTTGAGTTTTCTGAGAAGGTAGGGTAGCAGCTGGGGCTGGAAGGATAGCTGGAGGACCTGGTGGATCACGTCTGAGATGATGCACCCCTCCTAGCTCTGGGGAAATCTCTGATCACGTGGTGAGGTTCACCACACCCAAAACAACCCCTCGAAGGACATGGTGGCTGGTGCTAACTCTAAACTGGTCTGCTGGACTGGCCGGTGATAGAACCTCGAGCAGGAGGCGCATAAGATACTGGCGGTGCATAATAAGGCTCCTGAGGTCTAGGAAGAGCTGGAATACCAATGGTTGCTGGAAGAGCTGAATGAACAGGGAGACTCGCAAAGCCCCTACCATAGCGTGTTGCTGGTGCACGAACTCCCGAAAAATGACAATTCTCTCGAGACCTCTTGGCCTCTCTCTCATCTATGTCCCGGGCTAACATACTCTCAATACTTCGGGCAATACTCATGGCCTGCTAGTAAGTGATATATGTCTCCAACTTCCTGTACATACTGGTCCAAATACTGGGGTGAAGTCCCTCAACGAAGTGTCGAACCCTCTCTCTGATCGTGGTAACCAAAGTGGTGCATAACGAGCCAAATCACTGAAACAGACTGCATACTCTGATACAGTCATAGTACCCTGGCACAACTGCTCAAATTCCACACCCCAAGCATCCCCGAGGCTCTGAGGGACAAACTCAAGCAAAAACATCTCGGAGTACTGATCCCAAGTAAGTGAAGCTGCCTCTTCCGGACTACTCAACTCATAGGCATTCCACCACTGATAAGCCTCTCCCCTAAGCTGGAAAGCGGTGAAAGAAACCCCACTCGTCTCCACAATACCCATAGTGTGGAGAATGCGATGACAATCCTCAAGTAAACCCAGAGCATCATCTGAAGCTAGTCCGCTAAAAACAAGTGGGTAGTACTTCTTGTACCTCTCAAGTTTGAGCTGCTCTGCCTCAAAAACAGCTACCCTAGTATCATGCTAAGCTGGAGCCACTGGGGGCATAGGTATATACTCTGGAACCTACCCAATATGGACTCTCTGCTCAGGAGTACGGGCTGCGGGAGTCTGTGTCCCTCCCCCGGCCTGAGATGTAGCTAGAGCTATCAGGAGTAGTCCTACCTGAGTCAGAGTACTGAAAGAGCTCATGAACTGAGCCAAAGTCTCCTGGAGGCCTGGAGTAATAGTAGGGACCTCCTGTGCCCCTCCAACTGTAGTTGTTGGGGGTTCCTCCATCTCTGCTCTCGCCGGTGCTGGGGCTGCACCGCGTGCTCTTCCTCTACCCCTGCCCCTGCCTCTGGTGGCTCTGGATGGGGGCTCGGGTGCCTAATCGTCAGTACGTCTGGTACGGGTCCGCACCATCTGTGAGCAAGATCATAATAGAGTTTTAGAATTTTGATGACAGTAACTAGCACGAAAAAGGATTCCAAAGAATGTGATTGTTCTTAACGGTTACATAGCCTCTCGAAGATAGATATGGACGTCTCCGCACCGATCCGCGAGACTCTAATAAATCGGCTTGTGACTTGTGACTCCTATGAACCTAGACGCGCTGATACCAACTTGTCACAACCCGATTTACCCTCCGGACGGTCTCGTGACGGCACCTAGTTTTTACGACTAGGTAAGACTAAGTTTGCAAAAAATATAATTCAATATAATAAATGAAACAGAAAAGAAGAATAAGACACATAACTCAGCCGCTCGACATGTACAATTTCATTTCCCAAAACCCGGAATGTCACATCAGTCACAAGCTCTGTACTAAAAGTATCTCTATACAATGAAGTAGGAGAAATACATAAGTCATATATGCCTATAATAGAGTAGAAGGGGACTCGTGGGATTCTGCGGACGCGGCAGAATTACCTCGCGGTCTCCTCGAAGCTTCTAAGTGACTCATAGCCACGAAACGGAGTGTTGGTACCTGGATCTGCACACGAAAAACATGTGCAGGAAAGGGAATGAGTACTCTACAATTGGTACCCAGTAAGTTCCAAGACTAACCCCAGTCAAGTAGTGACGAGGTCAGATTAAGGCTCTACTGGATTTTTATAAGTAAAGCAGTCTAAAAATAGTACAGAAAGATATAAAAAGGAGCTAAGGTAAAATAGTAGAAAACAATTGAGCTGAAAGTAAATTAGTAAAAGGGAGCCCTCGGCTCCGCACAACGTATCTCACAGTAGTAAATATGCATTACAGTACAGGGGGAAAGCTCCCGGAATCTCGTCCGTAGTCCCAATTTAAATATGCAATGCAGTACAGGGGGAAAGCTCCCGGAATCTCGTCCGTAGTCCCAATTTAAATATGCAATGCAGTACAGGGGGAAAGCTCCCGGAATCTCGTCCGTAGTCCCAATTTAAATATGCAATGCAGTACAGGGGGAAAGCTCCCGGAATCTCGTCCATAGTCGCAATTTAAATATGTAATGCAGTACAGGAGGAAAGCTCCCGGAATACGTCCGTTGTCCCAATTTAAATATGCAAAGCGAATGAATGCTGGATACAGTTTATTTAAACAGTTGAGGAAAAATCACAGGCAAGAATAAGGGTAGAACTACCTAAACATGGTGCACACAGTAGCAATAAGGAAACTCAAATAAGAACACGTAGACATGCTCCTTCCTAATCTAGACTACCTAAATAATGCAATAAAACAGTGAAATATGAGTAAAATGGTTTGTGTCATGTGAAGAAAAAATGGAATTTAGCAATAATTACGTACTCGTCACCTCACGTACACGACGCCCAATCAACAAATAGTGTCAAAACAACCTAAGGAGATTTCCCCAACACAGAGTTAGACAAGCCACTTACCTCGACTGCGCTACTCAACTCAAAACCACGCTCTTGCCACGAGTATCAACTCCAAATGTCCCAAATCTATTTAATTCGATTGCATAATGGAAATATCACTTTAAGGAATCAAAATAGCTAATAAGTTCGAAGCTAATACGCGAAATTAGGAAATTGCCTAACAAGTCCCCTGGGCCCACGTCTCGGAATCGGGTAAAAATCATAAATTCCGAACACTCACGAACTCACTCGAACAAGAATCATCAAAATCCAACGTGAAAATCTCCCTAAATCCTCATATTTCTACTTGGGGAACGTCCATCCCATTTTCATATTTTTCACCCAAATAATGATATACAAGTGAATTTAGCTGGAAATCATTACCTATGAATCTTCTCTTCAAAACCCACTGAAAATCGACAAAACCCGAGCTCTAAATCGTTTTAGAAATTATAAGATTCAAACCCTCGGATTTTGTATAAACAGTCTAGGGATTCCGCACCTGCGACTCTTGAACCGCATATGCGGTCTCGCGCCTGAGGAAAACCCATCGCAGGTGCGAAAACTCATTAACTCGACTGGGGTCGCACCTGCGGTTGCTGGGACGTATCTGTAGCTCTGCACCTGCGGATATCCGTCCGTACCTGCAAGCCTGGCGACCCCTGACCAAACTTTGCACCTGAGAGCCTCACTCTTCACCTGCGTGTCCGCATCTGCAGAAAATCCATCGCAGTTGGAGATACCAGAACCAGCAATAGTTCAGCTGGTTTTCCAAGTTCAAAATCACCCGTTGAGCATCCGAAACATCCCCGAGGCCCTTGGGACCTCAACCGAACTTACCAACCTGTCCTAATACCTCATTCAAAATTATTCGAGCCTTCAAAACACATACCATAACATCAAAATCACCAATTATGAATTGATTCATGCCTAAGAACTTATGAAATTTCCAAATTTCACAACCGCTGCCGAAACACGTCAAAACTAGTCCGAATGACCTCAAATTTTATACACAGGTCATAAATGACACTAGGAACCTACAGCCACTCTTGGAATTCCATTCCGAGCCAGTTATCATAATTTCACCTATCAGCCAAAATCGCTGAAATTCCAACTTTCGCCAATTCAAGCCTAAATCTCTACAGGCCTCGAAACCACATTCGGAACACGCTCCTAACCCCAAAATCACCCAACGGAGCTAAGGAGTCAACTGAATTCCATCTCAAATCCGTTTTCACACAGCTCCAACTACGGTTCGATTTCTAAAGTTTAAATTCACATATAAGGACCATGTGTCCAAAAACTCTCCGAATTTCACCACGCAACGTTCCGACAGGTCCCAAAAGTAGAAATAGACATGGGAGGAACAATTATTAGGCGATCGGGGTGCTAACTCTTAAAACAACCGCCTGAGTTGTTATATTAGTGAACCGGTTCCAAACCAAAGTGAACAACAACAAAATCCAACACAAGGTGAGCACGTTGTATAAGAACCTCTTAGAAGGTATACACAAGAACATCATGTACCAACTAGATTAAATCTAATGGTACAAGATGATGTTTCAAATGAGATTGATCATAATGATGATGACCCTAAGACCTATAAAGAGGCGATACAAGGTTCTGACTATGAGAAATGGCAAAAGGCCATGGATCCGAAATGGATTCCATGAAAGAAAATAAAATATGTACTTTACTTGAATTCAAAGGATATAAAATTATAGGTTGTAAATGAGTTTTTAAGAAATAGATTGGAGTAAACGGAAAATTGAAGACCTACAAATCCAGTCTTGTTGACAAGGGATATCGCCAAAAAGAAGGAATCGACTATGATGAGACTTTCTCTCCTGTTGTAATGCACAATTCAATTCGGATTTTGCTTGCGAAAGTGGCGTGCTATGATTATGAAATATGGCAAATTGATGTGAAAATAACATTTCTTAATGGTGAACTAGAAGATGATGTGTACATGACACAACCTGAAGGTTTTACATATTCGTCTAATAATTATATAATTTGCAAGCTACAAAGATTTATTTATGGACTAAAGCAGGCTTTGAGAAGTTGGAATATTCAATTTGACAAGACAACTGAAAAGTTCAACTTTGTTAGCTGCGAAGAATGGCCTTGTGTGTACAAAAAGTTTAGTGGGAGCACAACTATATTCTTAGTACTATATGTTGATGATATATTACTCATAGGGAACAATATACTAGCATTGCAAAGTACCAAGACTTGTCTATCTGAACAGTTCTCCGTGAAAGATGTGACGACCCAGTCGGTCGTTTTGCGTATTAGGGTCCCGTTTCCTTAAATGAAATCTTCCATAGCGGCTAATCGTGATTTATGACTCGCGGGAGCGGGCAGTTCGGGATTTGGGAATGAATTGGATGGTTTAGGAACACTTGGTTCCTTAGGATTGGCCTATTTGGCCAAGTTTGACTTCAGTCAACATTTTGAGCAAACGACCTCGGAATCGAGTTCTGACAGCTCCAGTAGCTCCGTACAGTGATTTCAGACTTGGGAGTATGTTCGGCTCGGGTTTCTGATGACCCGGGAGCGTTTCGGTGCCCGAAATGGACATCAAGATTTCCTTAAGTTTAAAATTTGGCCCGGAATGGGACTTTATGCTATTGAGGTCTGAATGGAATTCCGAGACCGAAAATAGTTCCGTATAGTCATTTATGACCTGTCTGCAAAATTTGGGGTCATTCCGAGTAGTATAGACCCGTTCGGTAAGATGTAATGAATTCGAGAATTTTAAGGTTCTTAAGTTTGATTAATTTGGTTTTGGGGTTGAATTTTGAGTTCCGTTGTTGTTTTTCATGTTCCGGAAGTTCGAGTGAGTCCGTATCATGAATACAGACTTTTCGGTGCTTTTGGACGGGGTCCCGGGGGGCTCGCGGGTGTTTTAGACCCCCGGGAGCTAAGTTAGAAAAACCAGAAATTTTCTGTCTGGTTTCCTTCTCTGCGATCACAGAAGCAGGGATGCGATCGCAGAGAAGTTATTATGCTGGGCCATCCAATGTTCTCTGCGATCGCAGACATCACCCCGCGATCACATATGGTCCCCTCCCCAACCCTCTGCGGTCGCAGACTCACTCCTGCGATCGCACAAGTCACCTTCCCCCTACTGCCTGTTCCTCTCTGCGGTCGCAGACCTCGCTCCTGCGATCGCATAAGCCTACCTCCCCACCCTCCGTGATCGCAGGCCCCATATATGCGATCGCATAGTGCTTCTTGAGGGTAAGGGTCATCTGTTCTCCGCGATCGCAGGCCTGATGTCACGATCGCACTGAAGGTTTTCCTGGGCAGCATTTAAATGCCCAATTACGGGCTTTCTTCCTCATTTCCAATTTCCAAACTCCATTGAAGCATCTTAGAGATAGGGAAAAGCTATCCAAGGTCAAGTCCTTCAAGGTTCGTATAATTTCCTCCCTAAATTCATGAATTTATTATGGAAATCTAACTAGTTTACCTATTAAAATATCAAATCATGGGAAAATTGAGTAGAAATTTCTAGGGCTTTGATAATTAGTGAATTATCTCATTTTGGCCATGAATTCTTGAATAAATGGTATAATTTTGATCCTTAGACTACGGGTATTTTAATCCTTCAAGAATTTTCAAAATCCGAACGCGTGGGCCTGGGGGCAAAATTTAAAAAACCTTTAAGAACACTATATTTTGGAATTTCTTGTTAATTCTTATTCTTGGAGCATAAATTGAGTCAATTATGTTATGTTTGGCTAGTTGCGAGTCGTCGAGGGTAGTTTCGAAGCTTTGGGCGCATTCTTGATCCGGTTTTTGGTCCGAGGAGTGCTTCGTCGAGGTGAGTGTCCTTTCTAACCTTGTAAGAGGGAATTGTCCCTCTAGGAAACCTTAATTGCTATGTGAACTTGTTTGGGGGCTACGTACGCACCGAGTGACGAGAGTCCGTACGTAGTGGCTATTATTGCTTCGTCCGGGTAGTTAGGACACAACATGTTCATTGTTTCTTTCCTGTTGTGGCATAAATATGACTTGTATACTTGTGTGATTGGTATTGTTGTCATTGAACGTTGTGATACTTGACTTGATTTAAGTGAGATAAGAGAATCACGAGATGGGATCGGGCCGTACTCCATGACAGAGTGATGATTGATTATATTGTGGGATCGTGCCGTATACCACGACAGAGTGATGAGAGAGTATATTATGGGATCAGGTCGTACGCCATAGAGAGATTGAGACTACAGGGTGGGATCGGGCCGTACGCCACGGCGAGATTGAGACTACAGGGTGGGATCGGGCCGTACGCCACGGCGAGATTGAGACTACAGGGTGGGATCGGGCCGTACGCCACGGCGAAGATTCATAGGATGGGATCGGGATGTACGCCACGGCAGAGCGATGTGAGTAAGTACCATATGGGAGCGGTCCGTACACCACAGCGGATATCAAACTTGTTTGATTTGAGATTGTTATTTGATATCGGATATCTATGTACTTGATTATTTGATTTACTTGCCTACCGTTTTCCTTACCTCCTGCTTACTTTATTACTGTTGGACCTTAGTGAGTATCGAGTCGACCTCTCGTCACTACTTCTTCGAGGTTAGACGGGATACACACTAGGTACATATTTATATATATGTACTCATACTGCACTTTCCTTTCTTTCTGCACTTGATTGTGCAGGTCCGGAGGCTGGTCCGTCTGATTATCAGTCCAGTGCTAGATATTGACCGAGTGGCTATACTTCACGGTGAGCTGTCCTTCTTGGCGACTTCCTGGCAGCACCCTGGAGTTCCCTTGTCATATTTCCTCTGTCTTTTGTTCAGAATGAGGCTCTGTATATATATATTTTAGTTATTGTATATTCACTAATAGCCCGTGGTACTCATGACACTAGTTCCTGGCACACACACGCAGTTATTATTTTGGGTTTCGGCTGTGCATATGTTATGCGACGTGCCTATCGGTTGATTACTGCATCTGTGGTTCTATCTCGTATCATTTATCATTATTGTGTTTTATCCATTTAAAATTGGTAGTTATTAAATTGTTAACCAAAAAGGGGAAGGGTAACACCTAGTGTGTTTCATATCGGCTTGCCTAACCCCGCTGTTGGGTGCCATCGCGACCTGAATTAGGATTTGGGTCGTGACAACGTGGTATCAGAGCTTTTGGTTCATGTAGTCTCACGAGTCACGGGCAAACCCAGTAGAGTCTTGTGGATCGGTACGGAGACTTCTGTACTTATCTTCAGGAGGCTACAGGGCGTTAAGAAACTCTTTTTGTTCATATCCTATCGTGCAACCGATGATGTACTCAAACCTGTTCTTCTATTCTCTCACAGATGGTGAGAACGCATGCTTCACATGTTCCTGATCCAGGAGAGGCTGCTGCCCCCGCCGCTCTAGATCGTGGTAGGGTCAGGGGTACGGCTCCTGTTCGTAGTAGGGGGCGAGGGCGTCCCAGAGATGTACCGGTTGCATCGATTGAGGACCCTTATGTTGAGGAGCAGGATGAGCTGCCTCCAGTAGCTCCAGCACCAGCTGATTTTATGACGGCGCTGGGCTTCCAGGAGGTCATGGGCCGTATGCTGAGGTTCATGGATACTATGTCACAGGCGGGTATACTTCCATCAGATCCTGCTACTTCTCAGGCAGGAGGGGGAGTTCAGACCCCTACCGCTCAGGCTACAAGACCAGCAACAGCAGTACATCGTACTCCAGATATTCCACCAGTGATTGGGGTTCAGCCTGGGGTGGCAACACCAGAGCCCAGGCCAGTTGAAGAGGTAGACCAGCAGAAGCTGCTGGGTAGATGGACCCAGCTCCGCCCTCCGACCTTCGGGGGTGAGCGGGGAGTGGATGCACAGGATTTCATCGAGAGGTGCAGGGATAGACTGCACAACATGAGGATATTAGAGTCACATGGGGTAGACTTCACGACCTTCCAGCTTGAGGGCAGAGGTCGCCGCTGGTGGGAGTCTTATGTACTCAGTAGGCCAGCAGGGTCTCCACTGGTTACTTGGGAGCAGTTTACTCAGTTATTCTTGGACCGATACATTCCACCGTCTGAGAGGGAGGAGCTGCGGGGTCAGTTTGAGAGGTTAGAGCAGGGGCAGATGTCTGTGTCGGATTATGAGGCCAGGTTCTCAGAGTTGTCTCACCATGCTCTCATGATATTGCCCACAGATGCTGAGAGGGTTAGACGGTTTGTGGCAGGCTTACATCCGGGTATCAGGACTTCCATCGCCAGAGAGGTAGAGATGGGTACCCCATATCAGCTTGTAGTCGAGATATCCCGACGTATCGAGGGTTACCGTGTGAGGGGCAGGGAGCAGGGTCAGCCAGGTCAGCAGGGTCAGCAGGACAAGAGGGATAGGTTTGCAGGCGACTTCAGAGGGGTTCCAGCTAGGGACAGGGGTCAGTACGGAGGTGTCCAGTTCAGCAGGCCTTCCTATTTAGCACCTCCAGTACCTCTTAGGGTTGTTCCAGTTAGGCCCCAGTTTAGCGCCATGCCAGAGCTCTCCTATCATCCTCCAGCCATCCAGAGTGCACCCAACAGTTATTCTAGCCATCAGAGATCCTCCAGTTCTTATCCCAGTGCTTTACTAGAGGATTCACATCGCTCTTCAGCTATTCAGGGTTCCTCCTCTTCAGGGCAGTGAGCAGTAGTGTCAGGGGGTTGCTTCGAGTGTGGGGATCTGAGCCAAACATGGAGGTTTTGTCCCAGGTATCGGGGCAAGGCCGTGCAGCAGAGCCACCATCCTATGATTACAACACCAGCAGCACGACCACCTAGGAGTGGAGGTCAGGTTGGCAAGGTACGTCCTAGAGGGGGAGGCTAGCCAAGAGGGGGTCGTTCAGCTCCAGCTCGTCCTGGGGGAGCTTAGTCATTGGGTGCTCCAGCCAGATTTTATGCCATTCCAGCCAGGGCAGACGTAGTGGCATCAGACGCTGTGATTACAGGTATTATTTCGGTCTGTGGTAGAGAGGCTTCAGTGCTATTTGATCCAGGGTCTACATATTCATATGTTTCAGCATTATTTTCCCATTCTCTGGATGTTATTTGTGAGTCTTTGGGTTCTCCCTTGTATGTATCCACTCCTGTGGGCGACTCTGTAATGGTAGACCGGGTCTACCGGTCTTGTGTGATTACTTTCTGTGGGTTTGAGACCAGAGCCGACCTGTTGTTGCTTGATATGGTTGATTTCGAGGTCATCTTGGGCATGGATTGGCTATCCCCTCATCATGTTGTCTTGGATTGCCATGCCAAGACAGTTACATTAGCCATTCCTGAGTCGCCGAGGTTAGAGTGGAGGGGTTCTTCAGTTGGTGCCTTCAGCCAGGTCATTTCCTTCATGAAAGCTCGGCATATGGTCGAGAAAGGGTGTCGAGTCTCCTATCATTGATTCAGTGCCTGTTGTTCAAGAGTTTCCGGATTTGTTTCCTTCAGATCTTTCAGGCATGCCTCCAGATCGAGATATAGATTTTTGCATTGACTTGGCTCCAGATACTCAGCCTATTTCTATTCCTCCTTATCGTATGGCTCCTAAGGAGCTAAAAGAGTTGAAGGAGAAGCTTGAGGAGTTGTTGGCCAAGGGATTTATCAGGCCAAATGTGTCGCCGTGGGGTGCTCCAATCTTATTTGTAAAGAAGAAGGATGGGTATATGCGGATGTGTATTGACTACCGCTAGCTGAATAAAGTGACCATCAAGAACAAGTATCCTCTGCCGCGTATTGATGATTTGTTTGATTAGCTATAGGGTGCTCGTGTGTTCTCTAAGATTGATCTGAGGTCAGGCTATCACCAGTTGAAGATTCGGGCTTCTGATGTCCCGAAGACTGCATTTCGCACCAGATATGGCCACTATGAGTTCTTAGTGATGTCCTTTGGCTTGACTAATGCCCCAACAACATTTATGGACTTGATGAATAGGGTATTCAGGCCGTATATCGACTCTTTCGTTATTGTTTTCATTGATGATATATTGATCTACTCTCGGAGCCTGGGAGAGCACGAGCAGCATTTGAGAGTTGTGCTTCAGACCTTGCGAGAACAGAAGCTATATGCTAATTTCTCCAAGTGTGAGTTTTGGTTAGAGTCTGTGGCATTTCTGGGGCATGTAGTGTCCGGTGAGGGTATCAAGGTTGATCCGCAGAAGATTGAGGCAGTTCAGAGTTGGCCACGTCCTACTTCAGCTTCAGAGATCAGGAGTTTTCTGGGTTACAGGTTACTACCGTCGGTTCGTTGAGGGATTCTCTTCTATGGCCGCTCCATTGACTCAGAAGAATGCTCCATTTCAGTGGTCCGATGATTGTGAGGCGAGCTTTCAGAAGCTCAAAACAGCATTGACTTCAGCACCAGTTTTATCATTGCCTTCTAAGTCTGGAGTGTATACAGTGTACTGCGATGCTTCACGAGTCGGGTTGGGATGTGTGTTGATGCAGGATGACAGGGTTATTGCTTATGCTTCGCGGCAGCTGAAGGTTCATGAAACGAATTACCTTGTGCACGATTTGGAGTTGGCGGAGATTGTTCATGCTTTGAAGATATGGCGGCACTACTTATATGGTGTATCTTGTGAGGTCTATACGGACCACCGCATCCTGCAATACTTTCTTAAGCAGAGGGACCTTAATTTGAGACAGCGGAGGTGGCTTGAGTTGTTGAAGGACTATGATCTCACTATTCTGTATCATCCGGGCAAGGCAAATGTTGTATCAGATGCTTTGAGCAGGCGGGCAGCTAATATGGGTAGTTTGGCCTACATTGCAGCTAAGGAGAGACCTTTAGCCTTGGACATTCAGTCCTTGGCCAATCGATTGGTGAGATTGGACCTTTCAGAGCCTCGTCGAGTTTTGGCTCATGTGGTTGCTCAGTCTTCATTGTTGGGAGAGATCAAGTCTCGACAGTTTGATGATCCACGCCTAGCAGAGCTTCGGGATACGGTGGTCCAGGGCAGGGCGAAGGAGGTTACTTTAGGCGAGGATGGTGTTCTGCGGCTCCAAGGGTGATTGTGTGTTCCTGATATTGATGGCCTGAGGGAAAGGATTCTAGCAGAGGCGCACAGTTCTCGATACTCTATTCACCCAGGAGCGATGAAGATGTATCGTGATTTGAGGCAACACTACTGGTGAAGGCGGATGAAGAATGACATTTTTCAGTATGTGTCCAGGTGTCTTAATTGTCAGCAGGTTAAGTACGAGCATCAGCGGCCAGGCGGCTTGTTCTAGCAGATGCCCATTCCTCAGTGGAAATGGGAGCGTATCACTATGGACTTCGTGGTTGGGTTGCCTCGGACTTTGCGGAAGGTTGATGCAGTTTGGGTCATTGTGGATAGATTGACCAAATCGGCACATTTCATTCCTGTGGCTACTACTTATACTATAGAGAGGCTAGCTCAGATTTACCTTCGTGAGATAGTCTGGTTGCATGGTGTGCCGGTGTCTATCATTTCAGATCGGGGTCCTCAGTTCACTTTGCACTTCTGGAGAACTTTGCACAGCAAGATGGGTACTCAGATAGACCTCAGTTCAGCATTTCACCCTCAGACTGATGGCCAGTCAGAGCGTACAGTTCAGATTTTGGAGGATATGCTCAGGGCTTGCGTGATTGATTTCGGGGGTCAGTGGGACCAGTTCTTGCCTTTAGCGGAGTTTGCATACAATAATAGTTATCAGTCCAGCATCGAGATGGCTCCATTTGAGGCTTTATATGGTCGGCGATGCCGTTCTCCGATTGGGTGGTTTGAGCCTGGTGAGGCCAAGTTATACGGTACAGATCTTGTCAGAGATGCCTTGGAAAAGGTGAAGATTATTCAGGAGAGGCTCTGCACAGCACAGTCTAGGCAGAAGAGCTACGCAAATCAGCGGGCACGTGATGTATAATTCATGGAGGGAGATAAGGTTATGTTGAAGGTTTCGCCGATGAAGGGCATTATGAGATTCGGGAAGAGGGGCAAGGTTAACTTGTCACGACCCGAAATCCCACCATTCGGCCATGACTGCGTCTAACGTTGAACCCGCTAGACAAGCCAACGTTTGAACTAGATAAAATTCATTAACAACTAACACGGGATAAGATAACTAAGGCATCGATGGTCAACCATATAAAGGTTAACAAATAGCCAAAAATAACATAGCAATTTCGAAATAAAACCCATATACAAATCCCAGAACTGGTGTCACATACTCACGAACTGTCTAAGAGATTACTAAAACAAAGGTTTGAAAATAAGTACATAGAACTGTCTTTGAACTATCAGATAAGACAGAGCTGAAAGTGAAGAGTAGAAGGTGACGCCAAGGCCCACGAACATCTGCGGGTCTACCTCGATGTCTCCTGTATGAATTGATGGGATGCTCCGACCGTCAGTGACCACCGGGTCCGGCTGCGTAGTCTGCACAACATAAAGAAGTGCAGGTGTAGCATCAGTACAACCGACCCCATGTACTGAGTAAGTGCCGAGCCTAACCTCGGCGAAGTAGTGACGAGTCTAGGACCGACAACAATATATGTACCTGTACAATTCTATATAATAACAGGAAAATATCGACGGAAATAAGCAAGTAAGACAGATACGGGGAGAACATGCTGGGGGTAAAAGGGGCAACAAAATGCTAGCACGGTAGAATAGGGTAATAACTGAAATGTAAAAGTAAAAGCAGGAATTTAACTTCTCAAAACAGATAATGAACAGCAAAAGGCATGGCATGTCCCCTCATGCATAGCCTCACGATCACTCGGCACGGAATGTCCCCTCGTGTATATATAGTAACACTCGGCATGGAATGTCCCCTCGTGCAATAGATACTCAATGATCAACACGGCATGTCCCCTCGTGTGATAAATAATAAACAATCGGCACGACATGTCCCCTCGTGCGATAAATAATAAATGATCAACACGGCATGGCCCCTCATGTGATAAATAACAAACAATCAGCACGGCATGTCCCCTCGTGCGATAAATAATAAAAGATCAACACGGCATGTCCCTCGTGTGATAAATAACAAACAATCAGCACGACATGTCCCCTCGTGCGATAAATAATAAATGATCAACACGACATGTCCCCTCGTGTGATAAATAACAAACAATCAGCACAACATGTCTCCTCGTGCAATAAATAATAAAAAGGCAACAATAAAATGTAAAAATCAACAATAAGAAGTCTAAAGTGTATGGAAATACTCAATAAAATTCTATCGTCCCGGCAAGG